>JACEOJ010000075.1:525307-618071 GCA_013761285.1 Campoletis sonorensis
TCTCTCTCTCTCTCTCTCTCTCTCTCTCTCTCTCTCTCTCTCTCTCTACATTTTCCCCTCCCTGTTTCAATTGAGGTGTACTTGGACACGCCAAATTGGCAATTAGCACTTACCTCAGACACAAGCTTCTGTTGAGAAAATAATATGCGTCCGAGTTATCGAAAATTGTGTATAAAAAAGTTGGTTACGTAGATCGTATATAAAAATAATTTTCAGTGCGATTGGTAATAATGAAAACGACGAAAAAGTTTTTAGTTCGGTCAATATTCTCTTAGGCGGCCTAAAAATTGCAAGTCGATGGATGAAATTCTTTTCGTAAGGAAAAACTTTCTTCCAAAACAAAAAAAAACTACATTCCAATGTCTTAAAAAAATGGTTTTATTACCAGATGTGAATTGATGTTCAATCGGGAGTTTTTTCCTTTTTTTTTTCAATAATTATTTCGATTTTTATTTTGAAAAATATCGTCCAAATCGGTGGGTTCGAAAATTTGGGTTCTGCGTAATATTACGACTAGTCAACTGATGAATATGTGTTGAAAAAAAAAAATGAGACAAGGGTGTGAAAGAAGGTGGAAAGAAAAGGTCAACGATTGTCAACGGCGTCAGGTTTCTTGTGCGCAGGATATTATTTGCATGAAGTATACGAAAAATTGACGTTGGTTCAACGAAGTGACCCTTGCCCTTTGAGAGTGTTGGTCGACAAAATTTGGTTTCATCATAAATTCGACGCCAGCACGACTTAAATGAAATAAATTCTGTTCTTTTCGTAATCCTGATTTTATTGTTTCTGCGAAATTAATTCTCTACGAAATGATTTACGTCAAATGGTCCCTTTAATATTTTTTTCTGTTCGAAATTCGAAAAAAGTGGAATAAGAATTGTTGTAAAAAAAAAAAAAGGTCGAAACGAAAAAAGTATCGATAATTGAGCTCGAAAGAAGCTTCGAACGAGAAAGAAATGGCTCACCGAGGAGATAATGACGAATCCATTTTTTCTTTGGTGGGGGTTGTGTCGATCCTACGGAGGTGGAAATCGGTGGTGGAAGAAGTTTGACGTCATCGATAAACCGAATCATGGAGGACGATTGAAATGGAGGTGCATGGGAAGTATCGATATTTGTAAAATTTGACAGAATTGGATTTCTACCGTTGTTTACGAGATTTAAATTATCAACGATCCTCGATTTATCGTTATCGTTATTTGCACTGTTGTTATTATTCGTTATTATTGTGGTGGCGTGGGGCAACGCCGTTTTAACGACGCTCACATTCATGTGCAATATTTTATCCTGTTGATTTTTATTGTTTTTATCGCTCATCAAAGGCGTCCCGATCTCTGACATCAACAGCACTCCCATTTTTCATACTTTGCTTCCGTTTCGTCCTTTCCTTCTCCTCTATTCACCCCGCTTTTTATTTATTTATTTATTTATTTATTTATTCGTTTGTTTTTATTTTGATTTTTATAACCGATTCGTTCGATGAATTAAAATTTCTTCAACTTTCACAATCATTTCGTAGTCTCGAACTTCGTGTCACTGTCAAGTGTTTTGATTTTTTTATTTCTTTGAACTTAATTTATTGGAAGTTTTAATAAGTTTTGAAATTTTTAGAATTATTCGACAAGAAAACTTGGTATTCCTCCAAGAATTTTCTCGAGCATTCCTTTCTCTACCGCAAAAGTTTTCACTTTCTCGTTACAACATTGTTGACTTCCGTATTTTTTAAGTTTATAAACGACCCGTCAAATTGTTGAGTCTTCGTTCGTCGAATTAATCGACAGCGACAAAGGTTCGTTTTGTTATCAATGATTTTTTCAAATTCCAGTTTCCAATAAACGAAGTGTCAATTATTTGACGAGTTGTCAAAAATTTGGGTATTTTATAAACTTGCAATAAATAACGATCGAAGAATAACTTTTGCTTCGAATAAATTCTCACGAGAGATCGCGCACACCGCGAATACAAAAAACTGCCAAGTGTATTATTTCCTCTTCGGTATTTACACACTTCGATTCTTTTCTACTTTTGAACAGTTTGTTTTGTTTTTTTTTTTTTCCCTCAATTTCAAATTCATTCCTTATCACTCGAGACCGTCGACCTTCGAAGCTTTCAGACTTAAACAACGTCGTACATTCCGTACCGCAGCGAAAAAAAAACAGCCAATTTTTCTTGTATCGAAAAAAATGACTAAAAAAAAAAATTGTAAAAAAAAATCTCGGCACAAAATTCGACGAGACACTGGTCACGAGAATCGTCGATAAACAAAAAGTTTACGAAACTATTGTTCAAACAATGCACCCATCACAGCCGAAATAAATAAATAAATTCATTTAAATAAAAGTAAAAAAAAAGAATCGTAAAATGGAAAAAATTGACAGTTGCTAATCAAATGTTCTTTTTATGTTCGAGTACGACGTGATTTTCGAAGTTTCGTAATTGACGATCGAGTTCAATTTGAAAATCTCACAAGACAGTAAATCATCGAAGCAAAAATTTGGAGGTTATTTGATCGATTTTTAATGTTCGTTGAACCGTTTATCGATCGAGTTTTCATGTAATCAAAAGTCGAGATCGTAAAAAAATATTTTTTAAATATTATTATTTCAATATTTAATAGAAAAAAAAATAGAGAGTTGTGTACATAAATACGTATGTAAATACGTCTATTGGGTATAAAGAAAATGAATGAAACTCGGTGGTACACGCGAGTCACGATTGCCGACTGAAGTCTAAACTTAAGTGCCGCCTTCTCCAACCTGAGGTTATGACGCGCGAGTCTTGCCGGCTCTGTTTCTCCTCCTTTTCCTTCGTTTCCTCCTCCTCCCTCCTTCTCCTCTTCTTCTTTTCTATTCCGCGAGACACTCGTTCTTTCTTTTTATTCTTTACTCTCTCATCAGCCTCCCACTCTTCGAGACAACGAGGCGAGAGAGAGAGAGAGAGAGAAAGAGAGAGAGAGGAGGAAGAAAAAGGCTGAGAGATCGCTGCCTCGGCTAGACACTTTTTTCAAAAATCCTATTACACATGTAATATTTATAAATACAGAAAAAAACATGGGCACTCGAGTGTGCTTGGTTATTGGCTTCGAGACTCGTACGTATCTGTGACTCGACTGCGAATTCGCGATAATAACGATCGAGGCAAAAGCAATGAAAATAAAAATTAAATTATGAAGCACCAAAGTTTTGCTAGTCTTATCTTCGATCGAGAATTCGAAGAAAGAGAGAAAGAAAGAGAAAGAGAGAGGGAGAGAGAGAGAGAGAGAAGGAGAGGGGGCTCATGAAAGAGGCTCGAGACGACGAGTCACGTGTGTTCGCGATATTGATATATATTTTGATATACACATTGATATCTGTGAGGACGTTGAAAGTCACGGTGAAGACTTGGGAGCCTTCGTGGTGGTGAAAAAAAAAACAAATCTCGAACAATTACAACGACCGGAAGAAATTCATTCGAAATTATTATCCCGCAGGGTCCCTGGCACAGAAAAATTCACGAATTCAACATTTTCCATACTTTTTTTATTCGTTTTTGTTTTTTAACTTATTTATCGTTGAAAAATAGAACGACGATTTATTTCGAGCGAATTTTATTTTACAATAAAACTTCGCGGAATAATTTTCTGTTGGAAATAAACGTCAACGAACATAAGGACGAGAGACTTGAGCCTTTTTTTTCTCTTTAAGCGCCAAAGTGACCAGAAAAAAGTCACCGAACTTTGACCTTTTTCTTTAGGGTTTTGACACAAAAGAGTTTTATAACCTCTTGCACAAAATGCCATTTTCGCCATCACGCACGGAATGATTTTTATGTCATTTTATGCTCGACTTTCCTCATTTCCTATTTGTATTTTTACGACATTGTTTTTTTTTTATTTTTTTATTCATATGAGAAAATAGATCGTGAATCTTAGAAACTGTAAAGAAAGCCATAACGCTGGTGGATGTTGAAGGGTAAAATGGGAAAATATATCGAGAAAACGACGATCCTGCATAAAGGACATAAAATTGTAAGGAAATTGCTTGGGAACCGACGAAAAAAAAACGAGAGAACAAAAGAGAAAGACTTACCGTCGATTATGAGCATCTTTTCTTCACAAAACAGGTCATCTGGTTCGGTGCGTTCTCGTCTCATTTTTGCACCTGTAAAAAAACAAAAAAAAAACGTTTTTATTTCATTATTTAAGGATCCTCGATCATTTGTATCGATAATTTAACGAAAAAGTTCATTTTTTCGATGGAATGTCTGTTGATTTTTTTAAATATTGTTGACCAATTTCGAATTTTGGGATTCGGAATTTTCGTACCTCCCAACATGGGTCTTACTGACCCAAAAGTAACAAAAACATCGAAAAAAAATATTAGACACTTTTCTTGCAAGAGGAATGTGTTTGAAAAAATATCGTTTCGGTCTTTGTACATTCAGTTCAAGTTCCACGGGTCCCCCAGACCCTGTTTGTACTTAAAAATCATAAAACGCATCCGTTGAAACTTAATTCTACCGATTTGAGTGAAAATTCAAAGATTCGTTGACGTTTTTCATCGAAATATTCAATTTTCCATTTTCTCATACTCTTTTTGAAAAAAATCGAGTTTTTTGAGCTTTCCAAGTGCATGCAAGCCTATAATTTCGAATAAAACGATTCATTGTCAAACGTAGTAAACAAAGAAAAGTTTAATTATCGCTGCACATAAGTGTGTGAATGAAAATAATGGTCGTTTAATTAATGAGGGAAAGTGATTGTAAAGAAAGGAAAAGAAAAAAAAATTAATAACGACCTTGCACTTCCCCTAAGATGGGAGCTTCCATCTCGCGGCGAGAACAAGAAGGTCACGCAAAAGAGAAAGAAAGAGCGAGGGAGAGAGAGAAAGAGGTTGGCAAGGTGACCCGGCGAACGCGCGTAGTGACGTCGTCGTCGACGTCACGGAGCTAGTGCTTGCACACCGAGCGAGCTTGATACACGCGGGACTTCTTCGAGGTCACAGGATTCGGTGAGAAGGATAAGAAATAAATAAATAAATAAATAAATAAATAAAATCAGCAAGTTCATGCAACAGTATAGCGAATCCCTGTTTCGAAAAACTCTGACGTAAGCGCCTCTCGAAAGAGGTCGAGAAAAAAAAATCATGGAACTGTCAATTACAGCAAAAATGTGAAATTAATGAAAATTCCAATACGATTCGAGGTTCTGAATTTTCGAGTAAAAACAACGTATTTTTCTTGCAACCACGCTTGACCTTAATGACCTCTAGCATTGAAACCCTCTTCAGTAAATCCACGCAACAAAACTCAATACTCTTTTCAAATTTATTTACGATTATTCACTCGGGGCGAGTCACGGATCTTGGTTTTTCAATAACGAAGAGGATGGTGAACGATAAAATTGGATTTGGTAAACGTTCGATTGTTAAAACTTATTACAGAACGAGAAAAAGTTGTAAAGAAATGTAAAATAAAGGAAATTGTACGAAAAAAAAAGATTGGTGACTAATTTCGATGTATTAGAATGATTAATGACAGCTGTGCTGAGATACGTATCAAAAAAAAGGAAAAACATGGCCAACTGTTTCATCGTTGTTGGTTTCTAATCACGCCGTAATATTGTTTTGAAGGTGGGAAAGGATCGGCGTGCGATCGATCCTCGTTCGTCGCCCACTCGTGTTCGTGGTCTCCTTCTCTCTCTCCTTTTCCGTCTACTTCCCCCAAGTTTTCGCAATATAACGATACGAAGGAAAAATAGGGGAAGACAGAGGCTGACGAGAGAAAACGAAGAAAAATATAGAAAAACAATGAGAGCGCCAAGAAGCGAAGGGTCACGCACGTTTTCTTTCGTCAAGTTGCGTCGATAGAATCCACAGGTCGATAAGAGGAAGAAAAAGAAAGAGAGAGGGAGAGAAAATAATAAAATGCCGTCTCCACGTGCTGGAGAGTCGACGACGTCCAGAAAAGGAGAGAAAACACGCGCATCGAAGCGTGCAGCGCTGCGGTCCGGCGCGGAGTGAGGTGTAAGAATTGTTGAATGCGCCACTGTGGCAGCGAGTCGAAAAAGGGAGGGGGTAGGGAAGGGGAAGGAAAAAAGTGGAAGGGAGAAACTCCCGGCCGGCCGGGTGTGCAAAGTGGAGGGGGAAATACAGCTAGGTCTGCCGCCGGGTCACGGTAGGAGTAGTGTAATAAGCTCGTGGTGTTATGTATACCGCTGCTGTTTTTCCCGTATGTGGCAACATTGCGAAGGATTGATCAGAACGCCACGCGGCCGGCTTTGCCGACTGGTGGGAGCAGAAAATTAGCGCAGAACAGTGCGCATGCGTTCACTCGACGGCTATAAACAGTCACTGTATACAAATATATGTGGACATATGGGACATTCCGAGTTTAAAAGTTCAGCTGTTCTTAGTTCTCTCATTTAACACTAGGTTGCCAATAATTTCGCTGGTTTACGATTATATGCATTTCAATGATGATCGAGTTTTTCTTATTTCCATTAATGTTAACATTTATTTATATTTAGATCGTATAAACATGTGTAACGATTAACCGCGTGCTTTCGACGATCGCAACGCCCTCTCCAGCCTCTTTTCTCTACTCGTTCCCGTTCCCGCTCATGGAAACAGCAAACGTGCGTAGCCCGGGGAGAACGTCTACGTCAACGACAACGCTCTCTCTCGATCTCTCTTTCGATCTATCTCTCTTACTCCGCCCTCTCTTCATTCCCACTTTCTGCACTGTTTCGCCCCTACAAACTATGGACTGACCGAGGAAAGTTGCGAATTCGCGACCACAGAGGTCTCCCTTTGTCGAGTAACCATAACCTCTTTGTGTCAAAACCCTGCCAGAGCTCTTGGATTTTCCAATCAATCGATTAACCAATGTTTACGAGTGCAGGCAGATCTTTTTTTCTTTCTTGTATTCTTTCAAGACGATCATCAGTCTCGCGATCATAAAAAATCTTGCTACAGGTTTTTTTTCAACGGTTTGATATTTCGAGGAATAAAAATTCCACGTTGTTTTATTTGCCGTTCACTGCCAAATTATTTTTTCTTGTGAAGAATAGAACAATTATAATTTCGATGACACTAATTCGAAGACATCGAAAAAAAAAACACAGAATTCCTTCGAATCTTGGCTCGAGTATTCGAAAATCGAGAGAGTTCTTGTACAATAAATTATGTCAGAAAAACGACGCGGGGTGAAATGAGTTGAAAAATTTATGAACTTGGTAGAAAATATCGGAGCGTGATACATCGGGGTTAATTTGACTTAAAATTTTACGACGATCATGCCAAAAATTGAGGCGGTTTCGAACAATAAAATTTAAAAGAAATATATTCTTGGCATCGTTTTTCCAAATGTTTTTTTCTTCTTTTCCCAACATCTCCAAAAATTATTCGAAGTCTGTAGCAAGAAAAAAAAGTGTCCCTGAAAATCAGTAATGCTTCGAAAGTCGTGAGGGTCAGAATAATTCCAAGTAAGATTATCGTAAAGTTTCAACTGAAACGTGTACGCTGGAACGAGAGAAAAACGAAGCTGAGTTAAATCCCCAAAGGTATTTCGGAAAGCTGCCACGTTTTTTTTTTCTGCACCTTTAAATATCCCATTGATTCCCCATGACATTGAAAACACTCATTGAGGCAAGGAAAAAGGACGAAATTGTACACTACGAAGGAGAGAATTACTCTGTGGGTCAGAAAGTCTCGAAGGGCTGGTGAATTGTGGTCACGATCGGCAAAGGTGCAAGCCAACAACAAAGGACGAAAAATCCAGCTGGATGGTACAATTCCCAGAGTGACAGGTAGTCAAAAGTTTCTCAGATTATTTATTGCAGGATCGTAAATTTTTTTTAGTTCGTTCAGACAAAAAATTTCCACTCAAAAACAACGATAACAACAACAACAACAACAATAATAATAATAATAATAATAATAATAATAAATATCGAAAGTATGAAAAATAAAGAAATGTTCTCTAATAATCTGTCAGATTTTTCATTAAATTCGAAATATCGAAGAAAACATCGAAAAAAAGGGTAAAATTTAATTCAAGTGTCAGATTTATTTTTGATTTTTTATCGTAAAGATAAAATGTGTTGGTTTTTTAAATAAATGGAATGAGAAAGGAGGGGAATTTTTTTCAGAGGTAAATGTAAATATAGTTTTTAATTCTTCGTCGGCGCAGCATGGCATCGAAAAGCACGTGGACGTGCAACACGTCCCCCTTGCGAGTCGACCCGGCCAGGGTCGCGTGTCTAATGCGCCGGACCGAGCGAGAACCCCCTCTAGAATTTTGCGAAAGCATTACTGGAGGGGAAAGGGGGGGAGGGAAGGCTCTGTCTCTTTTTTGCAGCCTCGGGGATCGAGCAAGCCTTTTTTCTTTCTTTCTTCCGGGGCCCTGCTCTACAGCTATATAAATATTTTGTCCACTGTTTGGGAAAGAGCGCGTCGACGCAAAACCGCGAATAGAGATCGATCCTATCTCGCGCGTGTAGTTTTTTTCTCTGTCTCTTTTTTTTTCGCTTCTTCGTGCATTAAAATCGACTTTAAAAACGGTTATTCGTCTCTTGAGGACTTTAATTACTTCGTTATTCTGCAAACTCGTGAAAATCATTTTATTATGTCAATTTTTTTTTTTTTTTTTTTCCATTGAATCGAACAACGTTGCAAGTTTACGGCGAAGAGAGGAGATCGACGCGAAAGCCAAGACGTAAGCGGACGGGTAAGCGGTACGGTGGCGCACCCGTGAATGAATCGTCGAAGCTTTTTCTCTCTTTCTCCCTTTCTCCCTCTCACGTTCTTCGTCACTCGCGCAGAGTCACTGACCGCGAGAGGTCCGCGCGATCCGCTTCGCTCGTCGTTTATGCGCATGAGACCGACTCTGTCTTCTTTTATTCTTTCTTTCTTTCTATCTTCGTCTTTGTTTTTTTTCTCGTTTTATTTCTCAGTCTCTCTTTTTCGACTGCTCTGCTCATAGATTAACTAAAAAAAAATATATCTTTCGGTAACTCTCAACAAACTAAATTCAAAAAAAAAAATGAAGATCGCCCACTGACAGATCGAAACCTTGCCACTTGTCAGCTGTGTTATCGGAGAAAGCTCTCGTGAAAATCAACTGTAAATACTGACTCGAGGATTTAACTGGTTCCGACAAAATATATATCGAGTGTTCGATTTCGATGTGAAGTTACTTTTTTTTTTGGCACTCAAAAATCCCTGTCGTTCCAGCGTAAAATTTAATTACTCATCAGATTTTTATTCGTTGAAATAAATATTGATCGAAATTGATAAACGTAAGAAAAAAAAAAACATTTAAGGTGGCAAAGGGTTTTTTTGCCTCACCCTGTACATGACACTCGATGAGATAAGAGCAACTCACGTGACTCAATTTCTCGTATCTTTTGGCAATCGACAAAAAGATTATAAGAGACACGGTATATCGAAAGCTTTACTGTGATGGATCCGCCCACACGGTGTATTATTATGTAAATATTCTTATCACTCTTCTGTCAAGTTTTTCGCCGGAAAGGGGTCTACGTATAAATAAATAAAAAATATCTAAATGTCTGTGTAAAAAAAAAATAAAATGGCGGTGTGTTATTTTCCGGGTTTTCGGGAACGAAAAAAGAAGAAAAAAAATCAGTTCTTTTTTCTCATAATATAAAACGAACCCTGAACATTAATCGTAAAATAAAAAATATAAAAATTCCTGGAAAACGAACAAAAAAAAAAGGAAGAATTACCGAGAATTCCAATTCGAAGTGACGATGTGACAAATTTCGAAATATATTTTTACATCGTTGACAAAATTTATGATTGACGCAGTAGATCCCGGATATTATTTGGACCCCTCGTTGACAGACTGGGTCATATTGACCCGGACCAAATTTTTTCAATTTTTCGCCACGTTTTTCGGCGATAATTATTTCTAACCGAGAAATGCTTTCGAGCAAGTCTTTTCTTTGCGAGAATTACCAATTTTTTCGAATGTCGTAAATAAGTCAAGTTCACTTGTTCAAATAAATATGGTTTTTTTTGGAAATCTTGTCAGAGCTCTTTTTTTTCGGGGGAATATCATTTTTTTTCATGGATAAGTTACACGTTCTCGATATTTAAAATATGAAAAATTTGAAAATCATTTTTTATCGCTCCCAAGTATTACCGAATTTTGTGAAACAATGAAATTTCATATTTTCTCAATTTTTATGATGCACATGAACGAAATCATGTTTTACGTGAACTGGTGAATATTTTTTTTTACCGGATCGGAAGTCCGCTGTTGACAGGCGTCTTAGATACACTTCGGGTCAAATTGACCCAGTGTGTCAACAGAGCGGCCAAATTAAAGTATAGAAAAATCTTCAAAATTGCTCACTTCTTATGATTTTTTTTTTCTTCGAAAATTTCGATTTTCCAAATCTTGATAATTCACGAGGATCTTCCGATCAATGTTTAAAGGTATTTTCTCCCTTTTTTAAAATGAAATCCATAGACTCGTTGCACGTTGCGAGTTTTTCACGAATAAAGTAAAGTTTATCGTCTAGAGCTCGACCGGAAATTTTTTATGGCGGTCGTAAGGTGCTTACGAGAGAGAAAGAGAGATCGAGAGATTAAAAAAAAAAAAAAAGAAAAAAGAAGTAAAGACAGAGAGAGAAGCGCATGGCGTTGGTGTCAGCTTCGAGAGTTAATGCAAGACGAGGTTGCCGAGACTGATGGCATAGTGGCGTGCTGCAACCATCGTGCCAAGAACGAACAAGACAAAGAGAGAGAGAGAGAGAGAGAAACAGAAAGAGAAAGAGAGAGAGAGAGAGAGAGAGAGAGAGAGAGAGAGAGAGAAAGAGAGATTGCCTAGCATAGAGAATTTCCAAGTCGAGTTTCTATCTTTTTCTCGTAGTTGCTCGTGTCGAGGGAGAGAGAGAGAGAGAGAGAGAAAGAGAGAGAGAGAGAGAGAGAGAGAGAGTCTCGACGACGACGACGACGACGGTGGTTCACCACGCGGTGCACGGTTCGGTACCGCGTGCTCTCTCGCGAACCAACGAGCGAGTCATTGACCTGGGAAAACGTAAAGAATCGAGAACCGATGGGGGTCCAACATACAAACAACGATCGGGGCTTAGGATCGAAGTTTAAGTGATTGCGATCGGTTCAAACGGCGCTAACCTCTGTTTCAATACATCCTTATTTTTTTCGATTTTTTTTTTCCCCCAAAATGAAGGTTAAAAAAGTGATCGCACATTTATGACAACATTTCTAGAAAAATTTTGTCAACAACTCAATAAAAATGGTCTGCGATCAAAAACAAACAAAAAAAAATTGAAATAAATGTAACTTTTGGAATTTTGAGGCAACATTTTTCGTTTTCTAAAGAATCACAATCATTTAGTTTTTGATTTTGAAAAATGATGAAAAAAAAGCATGGTTAGAGAAAAAAAATTGAGGAATTAAAAATTCTTGTGAAATTGTTGAATGAAGAAAAACACCGATGACAGATCGTGAATGGATAAAACGACTGACAGATCGTAGTGAGAAAAGGCGATTGAGAAACACTGTTGGGAGGGAAATCATGCCTAATTTGGAGGCGACGAGCGCGTGGGTCATATGGGCGATTCATTGGGTAGCGTCAGTGTTTCTCAACTTTGACGTTTCTCGATTCTTACGTCAAATCGATTTTTTTTTGCAACTCTCTTCAAAATAGAAAAAAAAATTGCGTAATTTCTCTAGAGTTTATTCCGAATGCCAGCATTTTCCATTCATAAAGCAATAATTTATTACGAATTATTTCTCAAAAAAAAAAAATTGAAGAACGGAATTCATTTTACGAAATCAAAAAATCAAGATAAATGGATGAACGAAGTGTCATTTTAGAAAATATTGAAATCTGAACCCAACGAGAATAAAAAATTCTACATCCATTTTCGAAAAGTTTCTGAACCGCTGACAATTTTTCCATTTTTAAAAATCCGATTAAAAAAAAAAAACCAAAATGAGTTTTTTTCCATTTTCCCCAACTTTTTTCGACTAATTATCAATCAATTTTATTTCCAACACGATAATTCTCGTATTAACAAATTTAAAGAATAATAAAAATAATAATACCAACGATCGCAATCGTTAAATCCTTCTTTGGTCAGAACAGTTAAAAAAAAAAAAAAATTTCATTGAAAAAGACTAAAAAAAAAAAAACGTTGATAATTCTTTAATGATTATTCTTGCAAACGTTATAATTGACGAAATTCAAGAAAAAAAAAAAAAAAAAAACATAATTGGGACCATCGTGTCTTTTATTTAATGTTTACTCCTTTGTAAAAGACCGCGAGCGAGCGAGCGAGTTGAGGAAATTTGGAACTCGCTGAGTCAACACGAGAATTAAATGTATTCGCATACGTAAAGGTTGCACATGTGTTACTCGTACGATTTTACACATTACGTTACCAACGAGAGGAACGGAATAAGAGCGAGCCAAAAGAAGAAGAAAAAAAGTAAAAAAAAAAAAAAAAACCAAAAAGAGAGAGAACGTTCAACTCGTTACGAAACTCACGATTCAGCAATTAGCTATTTGCTGATTTTTCGTATACGCGAATGCTTTAGCCGGTGTGTTGGCAATGGGCAAGGCTGGAGAAAGAAAGGTAAATAAAAAACGAAAAAAAAAAAAAAAAAACGAAAAGAGTGGCACTCGGTGTATGTATAAACGAGAAAAAGACTGCAGACATCGAGTGTCCTCGAGAAATATTTATGTACCTCGTTATGTACATATTTATATATATATATATGCTTTATTTTTCAGATATCGTTGACTGGAGCTTTCGAGATCCTTGAAAATAAAAAATATGTATATTTGTGACGAATTTTTCAATCGTTTAGAACCACATCGATTTTGTTCAATGAATTTATTCAGATGGAGACGCACGTACGTAGCATAAAACAGGTATCAAGGTCACTTACAGCAGATTACGTAAATTCATCTTTTTTGCAGAAAAAAAAAAGGTATTGTCTAAAATGCATTTTATTTGGGACTAGACTGTGACTTAACGTCCGAAAAAGTAATTTCTCTCCAAGACTCGAATTTGGCGGGAAAAAAGAAATAAACACGAGGGAGCACACAAAGAGGACTCGCGTGGGTATTAAAAACGAAGATTTCTATGGGTTCGTCGTCGAAACGATTTCTCAAACTTATCGTCTCGAGTAACAGTCCCATTTCAAGGTTTCCGCTACGATTTTGCTCGTGGTTCGAGTTGTAGAACAAAAAGAAGGAAAGTTTTTAGCGAGCAACGAATAAGAGGAGAATGGACAAACAAAAAATCGTAGGAAGTTGTTCAAAGACGAAAAAGGAGCGGAGAGAGAAAGAGAGAGGGAGAAAGAAAGAGAGAGAGCGGAAGACTCGCGTTAGAAAATAAACGGCGGGTTACAGACACAAGGAGACGAACGAGAAGGCGGACAACGGCCCTATGCATACTCTTCTCAATTATTCAAGAATTACGGCTGCTCCTCTCTCTCTCTCTCTTTCTCTCTTCTTTCGCTTTCGCTGTCGTTCTTTTTCATGGCTTTCATGATTATTTTTCTCTCCCTCTTTATCTCTATTTCTTTGTTGGTATTCTTTCCTTTATGTTGATTATTCGTCTTCTCTATTTTTTTTCTTTTTCGATATCTTTCAAACAATTTTAGTGATTTTCTTATATATATATTTTTTCAATTTTTTTTACTTCTCCGTCTTTCGTCATTGTTTTTGTTTACTTTTTTATTGTGTCTCTTTTTTCTCTCTACCATTTTATTCCTTTTTTTTTCTATGTTCACATCTTTCTCTCGTCGTTACTGTCATTTTTTTATTATTCACTTTATTTCAGTCTCTTCTCTCTCTTTCTCTCTCTTTTTTTTTATCATCTCTCTCTCGATATTTCTCTTTTCTTCTCTCATCTTTCGTCATTATTTTATTCACTCTGTCTCCAATTTTATTCGCGCATTACGACTAAACCGAAGACGAATACCGTAACAACACAAAGTTAAAGCCTCAGCTACGAACACCTGCTGTACCAAGAGACAGTTTCCCCTTTCGTTCACATACTCGTTAACGTTCCCTCGCCAATTTCAAGCTTTTGCGTACAAAAATCACATTTCCCATAACTACGGAAGCGCTGCTTATCCTTCCTCCCTTTTTTTTTCTCAATTTTTCCTTCCTCCAACATTTGCCACTTGATTCGTTACCTTGCAATTTTCTCGTTGCTAATTTTCGAAAATTCTATTCGGGCTAATCAATCGATTTTTTTAAGGAAATTTTTGTTTTTTAGAGAACTTTGTGTCTTTTTCATTTATTCACTATTTTTTCAAAAAAACGTTTTTTTTTTTGCATAAAAAGTTGGTGCAATAAAACAATTTTTCGTGTAACAAGAAATTCTCAAGAAATTTCGAATCGCTCGTTTTTTTTCTGAAAAAAAAGTTCCTGAAATACATACATTTTTGCGTTTTTTCCGCATTCTGAAATTTTTCAAAACAAAAAATTCATTATGATGCTTCTCGATGAAATTTTGTGAGAAAATTGTATTTTTCAAGAGTTTCCTGTGAAAATGATTGAAAATTAAAGGGAAATTTTGACTTACCACGTGGTTCGTTCGAATTGTGATGATTGGAGTGTGGCGCAACCGGAAAAGAATGATCCGACGAAGACGACGTACTCGCGATGCGTTCCCTTTTTTTCTCCTGCTGCTCTACGAAACGCGCTGCTTCCAGCAGCGTCTCGAGGCTCATCTCGATGCCTTATCGTAACTTCTCCTTGCACGATTAATAAGATCAATATTTTAAGAGCCGTGACGACGACGGTAAATTTGACGTGAAACCGGCAACGACGAAGATTCGTCTTTCGAGGGTATTTTTCAAACTTTTCTCATTCGTTACAGAGACAAATTTCTTCTTTTTTCTTTTTTTTTTCTCAAAAAATCTTATTTTTCCCTTTTTACGAAATTTTCTGCTTTTAACAACGTTTCCTTGTTACACCAATTTTTTTTCTTGTTATCCAGGGCTTCGGATCTGCAACAAAATCACCCGAAACTTTAGTTTTTCTGTTTGAAAAACCTTCCACCATTTTTCTAAATTCTAACATCAAAATATTTTTTATTTTTCGTGTTCAATAATTGTGATCGATTTTTTTTGATACACAAAAGTAAATTTTTGGGAGTTATTTTTACTGGTAGAAAAAAAGAAAAAAATGACAGTCTCGTTTTGCCGGCGTTGGTTAAACGGCAACAGCAAAGTATAAATGTAATGCTTGCAAAAAAAAAAAAAAAAAAACCCATAGGAGGCATGAGCATGTAACGCGAACATCGTGTCTACGAGAAAATGTAATAACGGGCGTTGTGGTAGATTTGGTGAGAGGGGAATTAGCAGAAAGAGGGAGAGAAGTGGTGGGGATGAGAATTTCGCGGCGATTTTGCAAGCGATAGGTGAAGAGGGTGGGGGGAGGGGAGGGGGGGAGAGCGAGCGAGACCGACGGAGAAGTCACGTGACGGGTGACGTGAAACGGCGTGCGAGGCCCACGTCCTCATGCACCCGTCGACCCGCCCAAACGTTCTGTTTCTCCCCTCGGACGTTCACGACCATTTTTTCCTTCGGTCGTTTGGCACACGAGGGCAAATGAAAAAAGAAATTTGCGTAGCATCTTGAGCGACCAACAACACACCCACCGCTTTTTATTTATTTTTTTATTTCACCGCTACGTTCCGGAGCTACGATTCGACGTTGAAACGCAGCATAGCGTAAAAAACTACACATCGAAGCTTAAGAGCGGCGCCGAGTAGGACTTGCGAGGAGAAAAAGAGTTTTATTTTGAGGTTATTTGTGGTCGCGAAGGTGAAATTCACTTCGGGCGACCTCAAAAACTCTTGAGCCCGCGCCATTTTGAATTTTGTCAAAAAAAAAAACAACGTGACCCGAATAACCCCCGTGCGCCCTTTTTTTCACGAAAACCCCATACATTTTTCTTTGTTCGTCGTTTTCTTATCACGCCCCGTCAACTACTTCGCTATAATTGTTGAATTTCTACGAGACACGTCATGAAAATATTGAATCATCCGTTCGACCGTAATCTCTCCTTTCGAACACGGCCCCTCGTGCGATTAAAAGACAAAAACGTTTGTCTCGTGTGTTAGCCAACAAATAATAAGCTGTTTTTAAACGAGACGAGAAATTTGTAGGTTAGGTTATTTTGTTACGAGACAATTAAAAAAAAAAGTCAATGCAATTAATATATATATATAGAATTAATAGGCACTGACATATGTCAAGAGTACAATGACATTGTACGTATAAAGCTGCTCGTATAAGTTAAACGTATACGTAAAGAGCGAAGCGGTTGAGTTTTTCGTCAGTGGCGTTGAGAGTGGGGGGAATGGCGGCCGAGTAGTTCCGAAGGAGGGGCGAGGAGGGGGCACGAGCGAGCGAGAGAGAGAATCCCGGGAGCGGAGTGTCCACGTGGTTTGGAGCACGTGCGCACACAGGAGGGCGCTCTCGGTCAATCCGAACCCCCGCGAGAGCGAGAAAACATCGGAGCTAATCGACGCGCATGCAGCAGCAGCAGCAGCAGCAGCAGCGCCGCTGCATTCGTTTCCGTATTAGCGACTCCGAACGAGACCGATTGTCGTTTCTGCTGTCATTCGTACAACAATACACGTGTTGGAATAATAATAAATCTTTGAAAAATCACATCGACACTGTTTTTCCCATTAGCATCGCATTATTTGTTCCGTTAATTACGAGCTTCGTTGGACACTGTCAAATACTAAGAATAACTTTAATGAAAAAGGTGTGTTTCGTTACCGGGTAAAACAAAAACACGAGGATTAATGGTGTGTACGATAGAAAAGCGAGGCATACGCGTGCGCGTGCATCTGCCCGTATAGATACCGAGCAACTGTGACGCCTCGTTCCCCCACTCGACCTCCCTAGCGGAACCATGTGACTCGTCGAAGCGACTCCCTGCCACCTTTGTATCGCGTTCTCCCACTTGCCCACACGCCGTGGCGTCTTTCACTATCGCAGTCAAAACATGACGATCTAATCGCCAGGATGATTCTTTTCCTTCGTAATTTCTGTTTTTCTATGTTCTTTTTTCTCATCGTTTAATTTCTCTTTTATTTCCTCAATATTCCAAAAATACTTTTCGTTTTCTTCGTACTGAGAGGTTATGTTTACAAAATACTTTCTTTCAAGTGTTCTTATTTACATAATCGAAGCCAAATTTCTACGGAACTAAGTTTTTAACGCCCCCCCCCCCCTCCTCTTCGAACCTTCCGCATCTACTTGCTTCACACTGTCTCGCAAAATTACGAAACCGCTACAGTTCGTATTGTGTACTCGGCGAAATTTACTAACGTAGATTTTTCGTGCCAGATTGTATTCAAGTTGGCGTGGACGTTGTCGGAGAGCGGGCAAGTGACGGCAAACAATATATATGTATATATACATTGTGTATATACAACGGAATACCGGAGGAAGTATAAACGAGGCAAGAGAGCCTCGTTTTACCTCCATGCTTGGCACACCGTGTACAACTCATGGTCGTCTATCTTTCTCTCTCTCACTCGCATCTTTTCTTCGTCTCTCTCGTTATACAAGTCCTCGTTCACACTTGGCAACGGTCAAACATCGACGATTTTTCTCTCCGTCATATATACACGCTCTTATACGTGTGCGTGCGTGTATAAATACGACACGAATGAAGTTTCGTCGGCAATCAACATTGTGTGAGAGTCGCGTAGCGGCGACTTCACGTACTAACTTTTATACCTATATGCAGCGGGCGTTTCACGTCAAATCGACCTAATTGTGACCTTTGTAATCTGTTTTTTTTTTCTCCTTCATTTTATTGCTGGAGGATGTTATTTGAGGAAAAAAACTGTCAGCTAAGTTTGAAAATATGAACAATCGTCTCGCGTGAACAATAAACATCGAAACATTTCGATGTTCGAGGAGTAAACTGGACTATTTGTTTTTTTTTCACGATTTAGGAAGAATTATTTGTAAAAACAAATATTGAATGGCCTTGAGATTTTTCCACGTGGACTTTCGCGACGCTGTACAAATTCATCGATTATAAGAAAATAAAATGAATAACGATTATTCTTACGCAATTTATTTCGTTTTGTTACCGAGAAACAACGAAAATGGCGATTTAATGGAAACGAAATTGCAAGAGGCAGGAAAAAACAATTGGGTTGAATTTTTCGGAGAAAGCCTTGTGTCCCTCTGCACACATGGATGATCAGGGTATGAAGTGGGGCGGAGTGAAGGAGGGGGCGATGTTTTTCTGCGCTTACGCGCTTGTGCTTCACCGCGTCTCGAAAGTCTACGGCTTCAGAGAATCACGAAAATCTAACCTTAACTGTAATTTAGCGCGTGCCAAATGCTCTGTTCTATGCGCGCACTCGTACGTACCCTTTTGCGTTGTGCGTTACTTTCGTATCGTATTTTATTCCAAAGAGTAATTTTCGTTGGCCACGTCCACGCGCGAGTTCTCGTAATTTTTTTTTCTTTTTTTTTTTCTTATACTTTTCTTTCTTTCCCTCCTTTTTCCCCCTCTTTTCCGCTACTCTGACACTTCCACGCTCGCCGAGAGAACAGGTATAGAAAATTTTCCCGAACTACCGGTACGCACGATCGACGAAAAAAAGAAAGAGAAAAAAAAACTTCGAAAACTCGTGTTTCCCTAGAATCGCGACAAAAAAAACAAAGCAACACGACGAATTTTTTCGAACGAACACACCCGCGATCGAAATTCAAGCATTTTTGTTGTTGTTGTGGTTTTGTTCTTAGAAAATACTTCACTTCACGTACCGGGAAAAAGAAAAGATTCGATTGTGTTTGCACATTTTCATTTTTATTAATAAAACATCGCGAGCTCACAAAGACGATGCGCCTTTTTTCTTATCTCAAAATTCATCGGCACGAAAAGAAAAACATCACGAAAACATAATAATTAATCACTTTTTCTTGATGCAACGCCCGCCGCCTTGCCCACCTGGCAAAAAGACAGGAGTCCGCGCGCGCGTTCGCGCTCCTTCTTACGTATGTGTACGTGTTTAACGGGTCACGTGACCGCCTTATTTTCAAACGTTCTTTCACTCCAGATGTGTTTTTTTGTTGTTTTTTTTATTTTATTTTTCTTTAACCGATGACGAGGATCACGCGGTTTTCATCGTTCCGCCTTCTTGTCCAAAGTTTTCTTCGAAATTTGACGTATTTTATTAATCACGATTACGAACGTTTTACACACTTTATTTTCGACGTTTCGGCCTCCGGTTAACCACGCCATCTATAAACACACACTAACGTTTCACTGTGCACAATCGAATAATTTCAACGCACTCGATCTTCCGCGTTAAAAATATATCAACGCCGTAGTAGTTTAAAAAAAGGAAGATATTTTAACGCCGCAGAAATAGTTACGGAGGCGGAAAATATTCGAGAGAATGGCGGGAAGTGGCCAGTGGAAAAAAAAACTCGACGCGACAAGCACAAACAGAACGGGAGTTTCTCTTTTTTTTTATTTTCGTACCGAAGCAGACCTCGGTTGTGTTTACGTGACGAAAAAAAAGTTTAATAGTCCGAAAAAATTTAGCTCATTTTTACTGGCCTACGTGACTACGTGTATATTATATTTATATTCGTATATATATAAATTATATATATATTTGGATATATAATGTACGTAAAAAGTACAGGGGCACGACGCCTCGCGACTCGCGGGAGTGATGCACTCACGGGAAAGCGCAGGTCGGTCACGAGGAGAGCTTGGGAGGAGTGGGGGAAACGGAGCGAGGGAGAGAGAGGGGGGCTAGCAATCGTTCGCGCGGCTGAGTGGTGGGGGGAGAAACGAGCGGGAGAGAGTGAGAGGCGCGGGGAAGAACGAAGCCAACAAGCGGCGGCAGCTACAACGCGCCGCGCGGGTTAGCGGATGCGGCGCCGCGCGAATCCGGTCGCGTGTGCGCAAAAATAGAGGTAAGCACATCGAGCAAAAGCAGCAAGCCTTGACGAAGAACCAAGCTCCACTAAAAAGGCATCTCTCTCTCTCTCTCTCGCTCATCTTCTCTTTTTCATTCGCCTGGTCAACGTGCACGAGCGCGCGCAACTCGACCAAACAACCGAGTCCAAAAAACAGAACTCACTGCGCATCCCACGAATTACACAATATAGAACGTGTTTCGTTATTCAAAAAAAATACCCGTGTCAAAAAAGACTCCTGCTCAGTTTTGTGTTGAGAGTGAAGAAAAATCAGTAAAAGTCATGGCCCAGAAGAATCGACTTTCGGCAAAAAGGGATCGCGTTAAATATAAAAATACAAAAACAACATTGTTGTAAAAAAGAAGAAAAAAGAAAAAAGCTCGAGCGTCGACGCACGCAGTTGTGAAGGATACTCGTCCAATCGGGACGGCGGGCGAGAGAGGGGGTAGTGACGTGACGTTCCGACAGAGATCACCGATTGGACGTTTCTGTTATGGCACGTTAAAACACGCCACGCAATCATTTCGCTCTTTAATGTTTAAAAAAAAATACGAGAAAATATGAGAAATTTATTTTTGGAGCAAAATGAGTGAAAATTAATCGCGTTAATTGTTTGTTTTGTTGTTGGAAGATTGCAAGTGAGAGTGGGAGAGAGAGAAATAAATTTGCGTTAGCTGAGCCGGGCGTGGTAGCGCGCTTCTCTTCATCGCCAACTCGTCGTTGCCTGCCACCGCCTTTTGTCTCCCCTCTCGTTCGCCTTTCCCGCCCCCTCCCGCGACGTGCTCCAACGATCACGCGAAAACGTTTATTGTCTTTGGGACTTCACTATAGCGTCTTAAAATTCTACGTTTTTTTAAATTATTACACTTACCATCGAATTGTGAAATCGTTGCGCTTTCCTCGCGATTTTTTTTTGTATTTTTGTTTTTTTTTTCCGCAACGCACACACACACACACACACACTTTAACTCGCGACGAAACACCACCACTGCGCTTACGAACGGAGAGAGAGAGAGAGAGAGAGAGTGAGGGAGGGGTGGAGAGACTTTCACGCGATTCCAGTCTAGAGGGAGAGAGAGAGAGAGAGAGAGAGAGAGCGCGCGAGCGAGCAGGTTAAAGAATTTTTTGATCCTTCTGCCCCGCTTGGGGCGCTTGATGCAAAGTTCTCGCTGCTGTCAGTGGTGTACACGTGCTTTATGGCGCACGCTACCCGGTTCTTCCCCCACCCCTCCCGTCGCGCACACAAATGTCTCCGACAATATCTCGCTCTCTCCCTCCCTCTCGGCCTCGCAAAATTTCCCCTCGTTCTCAATCTTCTCCGGATTGAACAGTGCGTTAACTATATTTGTTTATATTCCTTTTCACTTCCTTTCCCCTTTTATTATTTCGAGAATTTTTTTTCAAATTCTCCTACGGGCTTTATAAAGCCGTTGATGATCGATCAGGAACGAGAGCGTGGCGCGCGCGATCACAAAAATATATTTATTTTAATACGCGTGTGTAAAACCACTGCGCATCAACAGCTCCCCCATGCTTCGTTACTCTCTGCCTGCCACGGATTCACGTGTCTCTTTCGGCAGCCGCTGCTGTTTATCCTCCAATCGTTGCCCGGCCCGTGACGTCACCGAGCTCTATCGACCAATCAACGTTGCCCATGTGACGCAGGCAATGCTCGACGTTTTTCTCTCTCTCTCTTTACTACCGCCTCCTCTCCTCTCATTCCCCTCGCGGCTCTGACAACGTGTGTGCGTGTATATATACGCGTCTCCCCTCTGTCTATGTATCTTAAGTGCTCGAATATACCTCGAGTTTTTTTCTTTTTTTTTGTATTTTTTTTCTTTTTTCGTATATACGAGCCTCGTAGAAAAGATACTCTCTGACTGCACCTCACGCGCACTCCGATTATTGTTCTTCTTCTTCTTCTTCTCGCTTTTCACTCTTTTGTCTATCCGGCAAAATCATTTCCACGCTTTTTTCATTATAATCCCCCCCCCCCTCACTCGCGTTTTTTTCTCGGCTTATCACTGTTTACGCGCGCGATACCCCTTTTTTTCTCGTGTTTCTTCGATGATTTTTCAATCCACAGCCGAACCGTCACCGTTCCATTCGAGTCGTTGCTGTGTTTTTTTTATCGTTTATGGGTTACGTTCACGAGACTGACGCGATGTGATCTCGTTTTATTTTTTATTTTATTCAAGTTTTATTTATTTTCCTTTTCTTTTTGTAACACGTACACACACGCACCCGACACCCGGCTCGCCCGGGCAAATACTCACTCGATTTCTCGATCTAACCGCGGCGTCACCCTCTCTGCCTGCCCACCTTTTGTCACGTTCCTTCTCTGTCACATGGATCCCTCCGCCGGAACGACTAGAGAGGGGCGGCCCGCGACGTTGCCGCTTACTACTAATTCCCACCGCCACCGTCGCCCGCGCTCTACCTTCTCTTTTCCTCCGCGTGGCGGCGCTGTTCCTCCCTCCCACCCACCCTTTCGCTGCCCCTCGCATGTTTATTGTTTACTCCGATAAACATGCCCACCAATTTCTATGCTTCCCTCAAAATTTACCTTTAAAAATGGATTCTACTTTTAAAATTCGATCGTATTTTTCATAATCAAATCCCTCGTAAATTGCTTGTAAAAAATCATTTTTTTTACACTTTATTTTCATCTCAATTTTCAATTTTAACGAAAAAATTCTTCAATTGGATTTTTTTTCTTCAAATTCCTGACGAAAAAGTTTTGAGGTGCCAAAATCGCGGGTCAGGAAATACAGGAACCGCGAAAGTAATAAATAAATTAAAAGTAGCCACCGAAATGTTGAAAAAATTTGGTAAAATCTATTGAAAATCTCATCATCGAACAACTTTAATGAACATTATAACATTTTTCTTTGTTACACACGCGGTACAGGGGATTTCATTAAACACCATGCGACGATATATATTTTTTGCAAATACATAAATATATATAATTTTTGTTTCTTTTCACATTTCCATATTCTTTTTTTATTGTTCGTATAATTTATCAATTCCTGCAGCTTCGGACGATTCTTTTTAAAAACATAAATATTACGATGGAAAACTTTGTGCGAACGAAGAGTCGATCGTTTTGAGAACACGAAAAAAGAAAAACAAAACAAAAAATACCGTCGGCCGTAACACACACGATTATTGTCGATGATCGCCAGATTGCGAGATCCATGGAACTTACGTACGTGCGATGCAAAATTTTCTACTCAAAAGTGTGACTAGAATTTGCATTTTCCTCTTCACTATCGAATATCAATTGATGTTATTCAATAATAATAATAATAATGATAATAACAATTATTATTAATGTTATTAATGTGTATATTATAATAAATTAAAATGTAGAAAACTAGGAGATTTGTTAGACATAATTTAAACGGAGGATTATTCGTGAATGGATCGAACGAGTGGAGCGTTATATCGATTGAAAGAAAAAAATGAAATAAAAAATAAAAAATATGCCGTTATTTTAGAGTTTGTAATAAAAATAATACGGCGTTCAATGGCACAAGCTCCGATGTTTTATTATCTACGATTATTATGAATAATAATGCTATTTCGAGGAACCGATGAGTCTCAAATAAAAATGGCACGTTTAAGAAAATTGTAATGGCGTTTATCGAGCCACCACCACCACTGATCCACTGATCGAATTCCTCCTTTCGTTTTCTTGTCGGCTCGAGGTGATTCGTTTTTTAAATAGGAGAAAAAAAATATTTATATACCGAACGAGAAACTCGTCGATGAATTAGGCCTAAAATGACTCCCAGACAATGGCAATCGTCGATTGTCCCACTGAGAGATAATCGTTTAACTAGGCACGCTTCCTCGTGCTTTACGTTGGCTATCTGCTCAAATTCGTTACGTACAGATGCTTCAGCTCCGTTTTTGGCGTGTTCTCGAATAAAGCCGCACGGTTCTGGCCCTCGCCTTTTTTTACCCAATGACCGTACACTCTGAAGGCACAACCATCGATTACCTGAAAATATTATAATTCGTTTACAATTCTTATCTACAATCGTTTAGACGAAAATTATTTATTGCAGTTTATTCCTTATTTTTCGTGTTTTTTGATCAATGATCATTCCAAAGATGAAATCGATGCAAACAAATTTTTTTTTAATATAATAATTTAGAAAAAAAAAAAGATTTTGACGTTTGAGCTGTCAAATTGGGATGAAATTTTGTTTTCATAGCTCCAACGTAATATCGATTCCTGGGAAATGTTTAAGAAATTATGTGAAAAAAGTGTTGAAATAAAAGAAAAGTATTTTTTGAATAATGAATTATTTAGTGATCCTTTGATTGAACAAATGATGAAATACCTTTCGTAAGACTTTAATTCTGTAAGGATCCTCACGAGCCACGAGTGTCGAAAGTGGTTCTGGTGTGCTGTGCAATCTTTTTATACGTACGACCGCACGTACACAAATGATTGCCAATTGAAAGCGTTTTCTCGCATCGAAAGATTTGGCTTTGAGTTCCTGCAGCAAAATGGGACAAAAAAATAATCAGTACAAGTTTATTTACATTTTTCTTAAAGCGTTGGACATCGTTGCAAATGAAATTTTTTTCTTTTTTACAAAAACTTTTCACAATAAAAGTCATAATCAACAAAACAATAAAATAAAAGTCATTTTTTTTTCTACGAGAAACCTCCCTCGTTTTTCGCATTATTTGAACATAAAATTCCTTCCATGGATGAAATTAAACGATCCAGTGAAACAATAATTATCGATTTTTTCTCTTTTCATATAAAAATTGAGTCAAATATTTTTCGATTATTTCGTTCGAACGATGGCCAGAGTTTTCATTCTTCGCCGTCCCTTGGACATGAAAACTGGAAGCAGTGATGAATTCATGAGATAATTTGACATGATTTCAAGTCGTTAGTAGCAGATGATAAACTAAAATTAATAAAAGCTTAATCGCTGCGTTTCATGCAGAGGCCACACAAGTCGTAATGATTTTTTTTTAAATAAAGAAGAAAAGCAAAGTGGAAAAAACAAATTGCGAAATTGGGATGAGAAGCAGCAATCACACATTTCTCGTTCGTCGACTGAACGATACTTCGTATGTAAATAAAATAATATTAAAAAAACAACAATGTAAAAGTCAAACAGAGAATGAATATTAATTTTTTTTGCACCGTTATGAAATTTTTATTAACGTTGAGCAATTCTCGGGTTAAAGGACACAATCGAATCCCCTCTCGATTCTCACCAAAAAACCACGTGAATGATGAACATTAAAACATAAATGATAAAAAAAAAAAAACTTTACAGATCAATTACCAAAGCTAATTGAGATATCCGACTGAGACGTCGCGAATTAGAAGACAGCGAGCGCTTAAGTGGCGCAATGTCTTGATCCCACAGCTGTAATCGGTAATCATTTGTAATAACACAAAAGTATACGTAAAATTGAATAAAAAAATCATACTCTTTTCTGCTCTCGTACTTTTTCCTCCAAGTTCCTGTATTGCGATTGTCAAATATTCAACGATTTAATGAAAACAAAGATAATAAAATGAATCTTCGCAAAGCCTTCGCGTTCTATCGTCGCGAAGGTAATTCACTCGATGATTTAAGCAATAACAAAAAACTGCTTCAAGCACTGTGTGTTTGGAGTTTATGTTCATTCTTTTTTTTTTCTCGTTCGGTACGATTGAAATTGATAGTTTTTGCCAATCATTTTATCAGCCTAATGAACAAGGGAATAAAATTTCGATTCGTAAGGTAATAACTTGCGACTCACCACTGTGTGGAAAAACGAATGATCCAGAGCTTCTTTGATCGAAATCCTCTTCTTCGCATCCACCACCAATAATTTTCTTATCAAATCTTTTGGTGCCTCTGCAAAACCATTGACAAATTTTACTATACATTGTAATTTATATAAAAGTATTTTATTTATTGTTTTCAAATCTACGAAATGAAATTTGTCAAAAATTTATTTAGTACGTTTTATAAATTCGTAAAAAATATCGGTTTTAATAAGAAATTTTCTATATAACCAGTGCTGTTGATTGGTTGAAAATGACTTTTTAATTTACCTGTTATATCGGCCCATTCGGGCGACGTAAAAGAATATTTTCCTTCCATAATGTTGCGTAGCATGACCATTTGTTTGCGATGCCAGAACGGTGGACAGCCCACCAAGAGAGTAAACATTATGACGCCACAAGCCCAACTGCAAAGTTAATATTATTTTTCAAACGGTATTTCTCTGGTCCTATAAATTTTGATTATGAAAAATGATCCAACACAGTGCCTCGTAACGTAAAAATTGATCTTTTCGCCAGAACAAGCGAATTAAGTTGTCAAAAAAGCTGTGGTGTTCAATTGAAATTTGAAGGATCAAATAAAACAAATAATTCAATAATTTTGAATAATCATCATTTTTCAAAACAACTTCTAAATGAAAATCAACCTCTTTTCATTCCTTTCTTGAATCAATCAACAATTTTGAACATTTTTCTTTGCTCCTGAGATGGAATTGAATGAAAAATGTGAAAAATGTGAAAAATGAAAAATCTTACACGTCAACTTCGTAGCCATAGCCGTCCGCATTTTCGAACATATTGCACTTCAGAACTTCTGGCGCCAAATACCCTGGAGTACCGCATAAATCTAATGAACAAAAAAAAAACAAAATTATTTAGTCAATTACACGCACAGAAGGAATTTTCGTAGTGAAAAAAAGAAACGAACCGTATAATTTATCGCCAGGTGTGAGCATTCTGGCGAATCCAAAGTCGGTTATTTTCACGTTCAAATTATCGTCGAGGAGAATATTTTCTGGTTTTAAATCTCTGTGGACGATACCCTGATTGTGAATGTGCTGGACACCTTCGAATACTTGTCTCATTATGTATCGAGTCTTTTTCTCTGACAACGTGACCACGGACGTCAGATAATCGAACAATTCGCCGTTTTTGCAAAGCTCGAATATGAGAAATATAAAAGTGTTTGATTCGAAGACATCGTGTAGCTCGACTGTAAATAAATTCAATTCCATAAATTTCATTAAAAACTATTTTTTAACGATTGTGCGAAGAATTGTTTCATCATTTTTTTACCAAAAATTTCTAATGATTACATATTTGAAAAAATTTCAGCAATTTTATTGTAAAATCGTTTGCAAATAAATAATATTCGTAGAAAAACATAATAACTTACTTATATATCGATGACCGGCGACCTTTCTTAGTATTTGCACCTCTTGCTTCGTAGCCTCATGCATTGTATTATTGTCCGCACCGTTATGAGGTTCGTTGCTTATGTCTATGATTTTTGCTGCATACGCTATACCAGTTTCTTTTTCTATGCATCTTCTTACCGTCGATGAGATTCCTCTGAAAATGTGACGTGTCATCATTAGAATCGTCAATGAAATGTCAACTTTATCGGCATTTTCATTTAATTATTAATTTTTATGACAGCGATAAATAAAAGTACATTTTAATTGATTTATAATGAAAATACTTTCCGAATAATAGAAAATATTGAAATTTTTATCAATTATTTCATTATTTTTTGCCAATTTACGTTAATAATTTGTTTGTTTTCAAAGAATTCTAATAATTCATCGTGTACTTTCTTGGTTATTGAAAAATTATAATACAATGGTAAAAAAATTGTAATATAAAAATAAACATCATTGTTTAGTAAATTGTTGATAAATAATATTTTTTTGTCACGACATTGTTAAAAGTTTAGAACGAAATCACTCGATGTCTATAGCACGAGTAACGGCAAAACAATAGCCAATTTGAAGGTTATGAATAGTATTGAAAGAGTGATGATTTTGACCGCAACTTTGACTAAGCCAAGATGTCTGATATCTATTTAAAACATTTCCTAATGTTTATTTTTACAATACCTATAGTAGCTTATAACATGATTCAATAATAGAAATTATGTAATTTCCAATTTCATAGACTTTTTTTGTTTCTATTACAGTAAAACGCGAACCTTTTCGGTCTGTGATTCTTGCTGTGTGTTAGTGAAAAGTATAATAATTAATCAGTAAGACAAAAGTCAAAGAACGGACTTCGCAATGACCGATAAGAGTTCATAAAGATATAGTTTAGTGCATTTTCTTGGATTATTGATGTACGAGCGTAAACAAAGAGTACGAAAGTAAACGAGAGAGAGAGAGAGAGACAGCAAGACGAATAGAAAAAAGGCGCTAGACAATAACAAATGACGAACCTTCCAAGAATTTCTTTCGGCTCGTACTTGGCGTAAAAACCCTTGGCCGCGTCCTTGTCTGGCAAAAGATCATCTCCTTCGTCCTTTGCCATTATCACAGTTTCCACCATAAAATCCTTTTAATCACAACGATAAACGCGAACCAATGCTAAACTGTACAGATTCAATTATCTCATGCTCGACGCGACGTTCAAACGATGTGAAATGGCTTCGCTTTTTTTTTCTTTTGTATCTTCACAACGCACCTGTACTACGTACACCTGTCAACGTACGTGCATGCGCAACCAAGTCGCGCAACCTACTGACCAATGCAAAGTTCCTACGAACTGTAGTTCCTAGACTATCCGCGGAAATCTTTCCCCGCACTTCTAGGCAAAATTTCTTCAGTCAAGTTTCTTATCTCTTTTCCCCCCGGAAAAATAACAGTGGGCGCAAACATATCCGAAGTGTTGAAACTACGAGTGTGATTGATAAATTAAAGATTTTCGCTACATAATGCATTTCCATTATCAAGTCGCAAAAGTTTTCCGAGACACGAATTCAAATATCTAGGAACATTTTTGAACGATGCAAGCTCGAAAATAAATCCTAGTTCATCCTAGACCACCGGGTTGTTCCGTCGTTATTTGACTATCAATATCGCTTCCGTCGCATCTTGACTGAAGTTCGAACCTGCCGTTAGCGCCGCGACGTGATTTTTGGCAACTAACCTCTTTTTATAGC
This sequence comes from Campoletis sonorensis, assembly GCA_013761285.1. NCBI lineage: Eukaryota > Metazoa > Arthropoda > Insecta > Hymenoptera > Ichneumonidae > Campoletis > Campoletis sonorensis. The sequence continues at coordinate 554,250 of JACEOJ010000075.1, forward strand.
ATCGCCATCGGCTTTTTCTTACTGTAGGCTACATGGATTTGCGAATGCAAGAATTTTCGTAGCCTAACCAAAAAGCACAATAATAAACCGGGGTAAATATAAGTAAAAAACAAAGTGTCAAGCTCTATAACAATAAATTTGACACAAAATCTAAAAAATATCTGTCAATTCGACGTCGTAAAAGAGAACAACTCGACAAATCTTATCATCAGCGATATATTTTGTCTCTTTTGTAGAGAAATGTCGGAGCACCTAGAGATGCAGCATCTCGTCGACTGCGAAGTGGAGTACGAGAATTCATCGAGTTATCGTTTGTCCAGGACAACATCAAAGTGTCGTTCCTGTCCGTATCTGGGATTGCTATTGGCGACATTATCGTCACTTTTTTTTTCATTGTGCAGTGTTATAGTAAAAGGATTAGTGGAGGTGAACCCAATGGAATTGGCAGCTTTTAGATTCGTCGGTGTATTATTGCCGGCGATACCGATCGTTATTTGGAAGGGCGAAGATCCCTTTCCAAAAGGTCGAAGAATAATGTTGATATTAAGAAGTTTCGTCGGTACGACAGGACTTATGTTGAGTTTTTACGCATTTCGCCACATGCCACTGGCAGACGCCTCCGTTGTTGTCTTTTCGGTGCCCGTTTTTGTCGCTATTTTCGCGAGAATATTCCTCAAAGAACCTTGCGGTTTATTCAACGTTATAACCGTCTGTTTGACCCTCATCGGCGTCGTTCTCATCACTCGACCTCCCCTCATCTTTGGTCACGCGGTCGAGTCCCTCACCGACAGCCACGTCCGCACGGAACAAGCCGATCTCTGGGGGGCCGTAGCGGCTTTTTCTGCAACTCTCTTCGGCGCCAATGCCTACGTACTTTTGCGCGCCCTCAAAGGCCTCCACTTTTCCGTCATTATGACCAATTTTGGATCGTTCGCTCTCATCCAAACCATCACCGTCACCTGGGCCATCGGCGCTCTCTGTTTACCACGCTGCGGCACCGACAGACTCCTCGTCGTTGCGCTCGCTCTCTTCAGCTTCGGCGGACAAATTTTATTAACCCTGGCGCTTCAAATGGAACAGGCCGGCCCTGTCGCCATCGCCAGATCCGCCGACATCGTCTTTGCTTTCTTCTGGCAAGTTTTATTCTTCAATGAAATTCCTAATCGATACTCCGTCGGCGGCGCTGTCCTCGTCACCAGCTCAGTTCTTCTCACCGGACTCAGAAAATGGGTCGTCTCGCTGCCTGAAACTTCGAACATTCGAAAAACTCTTGGCATCTTGGCGATTTAAGAAACTCTCGGCAATTCAATACTCGGTCCGGTGGGAATTCATTGTTTTTTTATTTATTTTATACTCCTACTGTTTGTGCGGCTTTGATTAACTGGCAAATTGGGTGAATGTCTTTTTTTTTCCCGATGGCGACGAAACTTCGCGGATCTAGGATCGTTTCAACAATTTTTTGGCTTCCGTGGCTCGAAAATCGACTGCAAATTAATCGAGCCATGATGAATACGTTTCTGAATAAAGCTGCACATAAAATACTGATATTTTTTAGCAGCTAACGAATTCATGAAGTTTCGTTGCCTCCTGACAGAACGAACTTGAAATATTTGTTTCTTCTCTCTCCTCTCGCGACTTTGTGGGAGGATACGTTTACTCGAGGTATTTCTTTACCGCTCTCTCACTCGCACAAACGGTCGATATCACTTTTATGACGGTGCATTAGTTTTTAGGATGTTTGCAATAGCTTTTTTCATTTGTTAAAAATTTTAGTCAATTTATCGAAAAGTAGATAGGAATTATTTATTTTTTGGCACAAAAACTACTTAAAACCGTTGACCAATGTCTCAGGTTTTTTAAATCTACCAAAGAACTCAAGATTCCTCAAAGGAGTATTTTGTTCCTTCAGGACTGCAGATAAATCACGTTCTACCGAGCGAAAATTCATTCGAAGATAAATCTTTCTTGAATTATCTTGAAAATTAAGACGAAAAATATTGAACAACGAAATTTTCACAAATTTGAAAGACAATTTTAATCAATTTTTCATCATTGCTTATTCTGAAAATTGTTCTGGATTTATTGATTTTGTCGCAATGATACGCAGTCGAGCAAATCGTGAAAAAAAATCGTTTTTTCTCTTCATATTTCTCTTCTAAATTAAATGAATGCTATGAGTTACGAGAAAATTTGGAATGACTCTCGATGGAGTTGTAATGTGATAACACTATTTATTAAATTTTTTTCAGACTGAATCCTAACTTATCGATACTAATAATAATTATTAAAAAAAAAAGAATAAAAAGAAACACAAAAATAATAAATAATAGTAATAACGTATCAGTCGAATCGACAGAATATCTCTTACGAAAACTAGTCCGCCTGTTACCAAATATAAAGCAATAATTCAATTGAACTTGAGCGAACAAAAAAAAAGATACGATTTGCTGATTATAGAATTTAACATAATGATTATTGAGTTTTTCACTATCAGAATTGAGGGCGATTGGTAAGAATGAAAAATTGTCAACAGAGTATTAAGGCCTCACGAGATTTTTTTTTCTTTTTTATTCCTCTTAAAAGCAAACTTTGAAAATTGCTTTTTAAAATCGTCACAAATATGGTGTGACGCGAAATAATGCCAATTTTTCATTCGAGTGAGATAACGAGTCGTTATAATCGTAGTTTTAATGAATAAAAAGGGGCGTTTTAATTGTAACTTTAATATGCAATACGACGATTGATGCAGCTGTTTAAAAAGCTGAGTACCAAAAAAAGAAAAAAAAAACAACACCAAATTTTTCTAGCGACATTAGATTATGAATTTTTACAATTTTTTTTTCTTTTTTTCTATTACAATATCCGAAAGTGTATTATAAAATAGTTGCTCTCTTACTTTTAAGCTTTGAAATCCCTGGTTCGTTAGTTCGGGATACGCGCAAATTTATTATATTAAAAAACAATCGTTTTATTCCGTACGAAGCTTCCCCTGTGTAATCAACGTTTCAACAAATTTCCTAAATAATAATCCGTAATTATTATTATTGTCTCATATCCTTGCGAATAAACACATTTGTATGAATTAAGGACACCTGTAAATATATATACGATTGTCGTCAGCGTGTTAAGACGAATATGTGCATCAAACAATCAAGTTTTACTGCGGACAAATAAAAATTGAATGAAAATCGTGTGGAAATCGATAAACGTGGCTGGAAACACGAGAAATAAAAGTTGAAAAAAAAGAAAACAGTTTAGCTTATCAAAGTTGTTGTATGTTTTATTGCTATATGTATTTTTGACAACCTTTGCTCTGCATCTCCTTCAATTTCCCAAAAAAATCATTGTGCAACGTATTTTTGACATTTCGAATGCATTTTTTCTTATCTACACCAAAAATAGCCTCGTGAAAGACTTTATAAATCAATTGGCAGTTATGGAAAATTGTTTCTCGATTATTGTTTTATTTTTAACAATTTACTATGGATTGAAACTTTCATTGATCGTCGATCGAATTAACACAGTTCACTTTACGTGATTTTTTTTTTGTTATAAAGTTTTTAATATCTTACGATCGATTGAGATTTTAATCGAGTATTGGTCGAATAATTGGAACTTAGATCAACAATTTTATACGAATTTCCAACATTTCACTATAGATGCAAATTTGTGTACGTAAATCGTACAAAAAAAATTTGTTATGCATTTCGGGAAAATGTTTGTGGTCAATGTATGTACAAAGTTCGGCCATTTTATTTCGAGAGACCAACAGAGTCGTTAGCACATCGTAGGCGTGTCGTCGCTGCTATATTTTGAAGTAAAAAAAGTCAAATATTGATTGAGTCTCATCTCTGTCGACCAAAGTATCTCCGTACGTGACCTTTGACTTTAAAATAAATGTTTATCAAGACGATGATATTCGTATAAACAATCAGAAACTACGTAGAAAATTGTTTCGCATCCCCTCAAATCGTAAGGTACAAACAATCAACAATTTGGACATAAAACGATAGCAAAACCAGTCAAATCCCAATGTCACGGATGACTCATCGATTTCAAGAGCAACCATGACTGTTTTTATTTCCACACAGTCGTGCACTGACAGTTCATTACGCAGCACATTCGTTTGTTTCAAATTTCAAGAAAACTGTTCGATGGCAAATTATGATTTTTTTTCTTCCGAATTTAATTCAAAAATAAAAATGAAACAAACATTAATTTGCTCGTTTTATGTGAATTTATGAGTATTACGAAAATCATTTAATCTCATGAATTTTCATCGAAGTATTTCATCAAAACAAACAGGAGAAAATATTCCACATGAATTTTCATTTCAATACTAATTATTCTGTGTCCAACGGAATAATTACGATCATTAGTAAATAATATTTTAGCACAAAAATTACAAAGACAACGGGGGAGGCAGTGGCATAGTGGTAACGCGCCCGGCTCACAACCGGTGAGACCGGGTTCGATCCCAACCGACACCAATGGATTTTTTCTAAGTGTCTAAATAAAAAACTGTTCTCTCTGTGGTCCGAAATCCACGTAAAAACCCGATATGGGTATGCATGTAAAATTCCATATCTATCTACAAAGACAACGAACTGTGTATAAAAAAAATTTCGATTCGATAGTAACAATCAAACGTCGAAAAAATGCAAATTCAAAGCATCAATGAAATGACGAACAATTTTTCGGTAAAGCCGAGTCCCGAGATGTACTTGTAACATATTCGTAAGGCGCTTCTATCTTGATTTATCATTGTTACAAATCAATGTCAGTGCACGATAAATACATTTTTTCTCGTTCCAAATGCTCCGGGCAAAGTATTTGTTGAAAGGCGGATTCCTATCTTGATTTATCATCGTGACTAATCATTGTCAATTTACCAACAAATTTATCAGTCCGAGGAGAAGAAAAACAGAGAAGAGAATTCATGGAGAGCATCATTTTAGTCAGAAAATACATTCGATTTCGAAGCTTCCGAGAATTGGGGACCGTCTAATTTTCAATATTCAGCATAAATCTACAAAATGTGCATTCTTTTCGTATATCGTAATCCTAAAGCTGTTGAAAATTCGTATCGTCTGATCGTTGCGTCGAATCGTGACGAAGTTTACAACAGACCAACAGAACCTGCTCATTATTGGGAAAAACATCCAGATTGTTTGGGAGGTATTTTCAACACGAGTTTTTTCCTATTCTTTATCTCAAACAAATACAAATATCGTTTCGATAATCTTGTGATTTTTTGTTATTGCTACTTGAATTTCATTCGTGACGTCATTTTACATCTTTCAAATGTTATTATTATTTCACACGTTTACGTAACCGACCAGTGACTTTGAGCTTCAATATTTATTATTTTCTTGAATAACGAAGAAATTTTTCGTATCGGAATTTTTCGTATATTTGGAAAAAAAAATTTTTAAGTGATATTTTCTCTTTTTTTTTGTTCTGAAAAGGTGTCGATATTGAACCTGGCAAAGAAGGTGGCACTTGGTTCGGTCTTTCGACCAAAGGACGAGCTGGTATTCTCTTGAATTTACCTGGATACATGAGAGCTGGCGACGATGTAGGAAAAGGACGTGGTTGTCTTGTCGTAAATTATCTCACGTCCGACGACACTCCAGAAAATTATTTGAACGAATTGCACGAAATAAATCAAACGTCTCAATCCTACAATCCGTACAATTTGATTCTCCTCGATTTGTAGTCAGTCTCCAAAAGCTTTAATTTGTCAATTATTTTCTTATTTTTATAGAAAAGTGTCATTGAGTTATTGACACTACAAGCATTTCTTTTTTTTCTTTATTTAGCGATGCAAGCATTCACTATTTGTCGAGCTCACCCGACACTTCGGGACCACAAAAACATGTCGGCGAGATATTCGGCGTTAGCAACAGTCTGATTGAACGACCTTATGCGAAAGTACGAGCTGGGATGATACAAATGAGAAAAATTGTGACGGGTGTCGAAGTTTCCAACCGCGACACTCTCGTCGAAAATCTGCGAAAAATGTTGAAGTCGAAAGAACGGTAATTTTCCTCTAACAAATTAGAACAATTATACATTTCCATGCAAAGTTTATATCTTTTTTCGATTCTTTTGAGTTCCAATTGATAAAATTGAACGGTTTTCTGTTTTTTAATGTTTTAAGATACTTGCCGGACCCAGAATTAAAATTAAGGTCATCGCAATGGTACGAAGAATTAAGTTCTATTTGTGTGGATGACGAGCATCTTGATTATAGAACAAGAACTCACTCGATATTGCTCGTTGATGGTTCCGACAACGTGACATTCATCGAAGAAACCAAAATGCCTGATAACACTTGGAAAACACAAACTTTCGAAACAAAACTAAAGCCGCGATAATAAATAACAGTATTTTACAACGTTTCGTACACTGTAAAAAAAATATGAAATTTACAATACATTTAATGTATGAAGGCAAATGAAAATAACAAACTGGGTACATTGAATAAAAAAAATTATTGCATTTGTATGATAAAATTACGACATGAATTCGAATTTCAATCACTGATGTGGAATTTAATGCATAACATTGAAAAGTAAAATAAAATGAAGGAATTTTGTGAACATGCATTGAAGTAAACAATAGCTGTCATTGAAAATTAATACATATATGTATATTAATAACTAAAAGTGCAGAACAAAAAAATTATTAAATCATGTATTGAACAATTTTTTTGTTGAAGTATCATCACTACGAAAAATTGAAATTCTCAAGATTTTTTAATTTTGGTTTAACTAAATTATTATATCATTGCAGATTCAAGTATTTCCAACTTTTTTCACGTCTGGGAAATTCAAATATTCGAAAAACAGTTCAAGTTACTAGAGCGGCAGTGGCATAGTGGTAACGCGGCCGGCTCACAACCGGTGAGCCCGGGTTTGATTCCCGCCGACACCAATGGATTTTTTCTAAGTGTCTCTAACTGCTCTCTCCGTGGTTCGGAACCCACGTAAAAATGTAGGTCCAGATAGTGGAAAAACTGTGGAACGGCAAAAGCCCAGTCTAGGCGGACCGGAACGTAGTGGGAAAATACCCATGTAAAAACCCGAAAAGGGTGCTTCAGGCAGTCGCAACATAACTTTGTTGTCCTGAACTCGTTGATTTCCAAAACGTCTGCTTTCAGTTTTAGAGCGTTAAGAAGTTTGGGCTGTGCTGTCTTTTTCTGATTTACTGCATATTTCCTTGATTAAAATCGAAGCTTTTGTTTGCTGCTTCGTATTTTGCAAAAATACAATTCATTTTTGATTCTTCCTCCTGTTCTGTTTCGTTTTGTTTTCTTTTCTTAATTTCTTCTTTTTCTGTTTCTATTGTTTTCCCTATTGATTCCTCTATTGATTCTTTCGATGCTCGGGTTTGTAATTCAGCCGGCGTCCAATTTGTCTGGATATTTCTATGATTAAAGTGTATTGTAGCCGTTTGAGTTTGCTGATTTTTAAATTTTCTGCTACTAATCTCGCAATGTTTAGTTTTTACTTCATCCCTATTGAATTTCTTGCATGAATCCATTTGATATTTTTTATCCCATATTCCTGATACTTCATCCGTCTGTTGTGAAAAGTGCGCAACGGAGGCGATCTCCGTCTGTGTAGTCGCGTCCATTATTGCCTGTATATATAAAAAACCCTATTATTCGCATGCATATTTATTCATTTTCTCACCCTAAATTTGTGTCCTGTAATCCCTAAATAAATGGATAAATGGAAAGGATGTAAACCTGATGAGTAAAAAGGAGTAAACCAAAAGCGCGGCGTCTTGTTCGAACGACTGTTCCTTTCGAAGTGCCGTTCTGGTAGCGGACTGCCTCCCCCCTAAACTTTGCAAAATTTTGGCAGTTGCAAAATTGTTGCGCGGCTGATCATGCGCGCCATTAGTGCTTGGAACAAAAAAACTCGCTTGGAACAAAAAAACGGTTTTAATAGTATATTACACTACAAGGGCAGAAGTTTGGGATTTCTGCACTGCACAACTTCATGCCCGAGGTGAAGCCGAGGGCGTGTTGCGCAGTTCAGGGCTTCCAATCTTCTGCCCGTGTAGTGCATACTATTTTTCTTCATAGCCGGTCGAATGTACGATCGATTCACGATAGATTCATGATTTGGTTTTCTTTTGTATTTGATTCCTGCCTCGCCATTTGCGGCACGAGCGAAGCGAGTGCTGCTGGTTTTGTATTTGATGCCTGTCCCGACATTTGCGGCACGAGCGAAGCGAGTGCTGCTGGTCGGGGACAGGCATCTGTGGTGAAAAAAAAATTTCGTCCCGCACAAGGGCGATCGTGTTTTTTTTTTGTCAATGCAGGAATATCAAACTTTCTGCCTCGAAATCGATGCGGAAAGTGCGTACTTTCGACCGAGGTATGAAGTAAAAATGATTTAGCACGAAATGCGGAATCAGATCAGTGAATAATTTCATAATGAAAATAAGAAATACTATACTTTTTATGTCAAGTATCAAAATTACATGATAAATTATCGTGAATATATTATAAACTATAAGAATAACGCGTAATTTGAAAGCAACGAACAAAACATTTATATGGACATCAGTCTTGGCATCGAGCTTATGATAAAAAAAACTATTTTTCGACTGTGACAAGAAAAAACCTGACTATGAATCTTCGTCGGACAATTGTTCCTCAATTTCACTCTCCAGAATTTCCGAACGTGCCTCGTCCTCGGAATCCGCAGCGACAGAAACGTCGGCACTTGTGGTTGTTGGTTCTTCCGAAGATGACTGAATAAAAAATGAAAAAGTGAATTAATTTGTTGTGAAGTCGGAATTTTCTAAATTTTTCACCGAGTATTTCGCTGACCGCCTTGAAACTTCTAAATACTTCGTTATTTTTTTTTTTTTAAATCCACTGCCAGATGATAGCGATTAATCGAAATGTTAATTGAATAAACAGTTGTAAATAATGAATTGAACGAACGAAGTATAAAAACAGTGATATAAAAAAATGTCTTACTTGAGAACAAATTTGTTGACCTTCCAAATTTCTGTTGAGGAGATTTCCCATCCAAAAAGCTTCGGAGCTGTTGTTATAAACCAGCATACCTTTTACGAGATACAACAATTTTTCGGTAAGTTGTTTCGCCGGCGGTACTATTTTTGCCAGCGTTATGTCTTTTTTTTCGATGCAATCAACGCAGACGACGTTTAGGTATCGGGTTCCACCTGAATAAATTGTGGAAAAATTGGATAAATAAAATACATTTAGTTTGAAAACTTACTAACAATCTTGCCAAAAGAATTATTGTATTCGAGTAAATAACAAATAGGCAAAAAGGGCGGATCAAAAAGTGAAGAATTTTGAATGAAATTTGGATTTTACAGACCTTGCATCATTTTTAATATTCCTGTAACCTCCTCCGTCTGGAATCGAAGATTTTGTTCGAGAATAGGCATTCCATTGCTAAGAAAAATTCTCAACAGCGAAGTCATCGATCTGAGAAATGGAAGAAGAACGGAACGCGAGGAGGCTTTGCAAATTTGTACAAATTTCTGAACGTTGCAGCTGACTTGTTGCCAAACTTTTATCCTCTCAGGATCCCTAAAAAAGTATTTTATTTGAAGATAAAACGGAAAAGATTTCCCAGGAGATGAGAACGTGAATGCTTACGTTTTTGCCGCGGCCAACGAGATTTTAACTCCGTTGATCAAACCTTCGAACAACTTTTGGAACATGCTGTGAAAAATGGCTTTTGTTATCGCGGGTAAACGCTCCAGACGATCGTTTGTTTTATCGAGGGTCGAAACTTCGTCGGGTAACCATTCCAAAACCGTAGTCACCGTTTCAAGTGGATTTGGCTCGTTTTGCATCCAATTTGTAAGGAACCCAATAACCGCCGTTTTGTAAGCAGCTCCCGTTGCTTTGTCATCCGGCCATTGTAGTGCAAGAAAGCCAGACGCTAAATTGGCTGTTATTCGAAAAAAAAAGAAAAAACAAAAAAAATTCAACAGTTATAAAGGATTATTAATTGTCAATTAAAATTCCGATTTTGACGGTCCAACTTCGATTCGTGAAAAATTCTATACCTTGTTTGTTTTTAAATTGTTGCGTAAATGCGTCAGAATGTTTCATCAATGATCGACACATTTTCACAACTGCAAATGCTAGCGATATGTCCGTGGACACGTCAGCCAAGGATTCGAAATATTTGTATGATTCAGCTACCAATTCTTTCGATGATCGTAGCATCGAATTTGTTTTGTCGATCTGGCTGGCCAAAGTCCTCAGACCATCTGAAAAAAGGATCAACATTCAAATATCCGATAAATTTTTGTGAATATTTATTCTGTACACATTACAAAACTTGCAAAATCTAAAAAAAGCAGCAAAAAATTGGAGTTTTTTGCTGTTTTTTTTTGACGTAAGAAAAATTGTTGACTAAAATTCTGCAAAAATGAAATACCTCGGAGCAACGGATGATATTTTGCACTTCGGAAGCCTTTCCAATCGAAGATTTTCGTAAGAAGTGACAAAATTAAATTAGCAGCATGTCGATTTTTCGTATCATCCTGTTCCCTCAATTCTGCGATAATATCCTGTAACTTTGCACATATTTTCGGAAGAAGATGAACAAGATCACGAAGAAGACTTTCAGAAGGTTCGCCACCTTCGAACATGCCCAAGAGTTCTTTGATGAGAAAGCAAATCTGTGCTTTCGTAATAAACGTTTGGGATCCACTCTGATTATTGTCCATTTTGAGATCCAAAAGATCAACGACCGTGGCATCCAAGTGTCGAAAATAATTTGAGTTTTTGGAGCAAAGAGAAGATCCGATTTCCCAGGATTCCCATTCCGGAATGTTAACCGATTTGTCGATACTCGTACGTTTGCCTTTTTTCGTTGCTTTTTTTTCAACTTTGACGAACGCTGGAGCCGGAAAAATGTGGAAATAACAAGGTGGTGGTTGATAACGTGGATCAGCAGTTGTCAACAAACAACTAAAATCGGCTTGGAGGCTCATGAGGTTTTCTAATCTTTTTAGAACTTGTTCCTGTAAAATAGAATCATTTTGAGAGACGAAACCACTAATGAGTTCTCTGAACCAATTGATGCAGCAAATAATGAGATCGAGAGTCCAAGGCTCCGCAGCGTCCATGTCGTTCGGCATAAGAACAGGACAACCGAGAAGGACACTTATTTCTTCGAGGCTGCCGTTGGATTTGCGCATGAAGCAAATTCGCAAAAGACGGAAAAAAGCAGGCACGACAGCGCCATATTTTCCATCGCCAAAGTTGATGACACATTTTTGTGGCTCTGTCGAAGGCTCGTTCAGTCCAAACTTCGGAACCAATTCGCCGCGATAATCATCCAAGTCGCTCATAAAATCATTCATGAATTCGTCCTGGAACTGTTCCGTCAGTTCAGCGAGAAACGACGCATCAATATTTTTCGTGTCGGCGATAACACTGCCGATTTGATCGTAAAACAAAGCTCTCGATCTCGGACAGTTTTTTACACCGACTTGAACCTTCGCGAATAATTCTTTGGCCACGTCGCACGACTCGGATTTACCAGCCAAATGTTTTATCGCCATTGCTGCCCCCAATACGCCTTTGCATTTACTCAATGTTTTAGCGTTCGACAATTGCTTTTGAAGCAGAATAAAAAGGTCATCTTGCAACGCTTCGGAGGCTGTATCGCCGCTGGTGCAAAGAGCGTGCAACAAATCGCTCAAAGTTGCTACTTCCTGAAGATCGAAATTGTCTATTTTTTCTAACAATATTCTCAAGTGGTTGCAGTGAGCCTGAAGATATTTCATCTCGTTCTCGCTCTCAGTCATTTTTCGCAATATTCCCAACGCTCCTTTCGCCGTTTGATCGTTATTTCCCATCAGAAGTATCATTTTCTCGACGATTTCACGCTGCTTGTAAATCGTGTCAGTCTGACTGACGAATTGTAGCCTGAACCATTCGGTTGCAAAGTCGGCGTAAGCTCTGTCCTCCGACTTCAAAAGATTGCTCGCTAACTGGAGCGCTTCCGGTTGCATTTCTTTGGCGACTTCTTTGTAATCTTGGTAAAGCGAAGACAAAAGACTCGCCCGATAAAACCCTGTTTTTACATGTTGCTTGAGAATAGCTTCAGCATTTTTTTTCATCGTTTTGTCCGAATGAACGAGTAACAGAATTATCAGATCCAAAGGCTTAGCAGGATCGTCCGTTCTTTTGATTACGTTCCTCGCTGCTTTCGACATCGTTTTTGACAACAATATACTCATCCTCAGTTTGCTCACGAATAACGTTTGATTCGTAAAATATTCGTCGCTCTTTTCCCCCTCCAAAGGTTGCAAATCCAATGATCTCAAGACACTCAGCGTTTTCTCACATATTTCGATCGTCGGACACTCGTACAAAACGAATTGAGCCATCGCTGGTACTCGCCCAATTACCAAGTTGTTTTTTAACAGATTCAATATTTTTTCTCTCACCTCTTCAAGATACTCCTTGCCCAAGGTCAAATTTGTTATGCACTCGAGTATCACGCTCGTTAGTTCCACGTGAGATTCCATCAACTTGCTCAATATTTCTGCGATCGCGTGGTGCTGCACATCGATCACAATATCCGGTAAAAACAATATTAATTCCGGCTGGAACCAAGATGGACAAGATTCCAACAAGTCCTCCAGCTTCATTGTCAACGAATCCGTTTCAACAATCACTTCGAGAAATCGAAATTGTTGCAACAACAAAGAAGCCCAAGGAACATCTTTCATCGAATCTGCTATCAAAACCGCCTCGTTCAGTGTACGCAACAATTGGTCAATCACCACTGTCTGCAGTTGCGGCACTTGAAGAATTATTCTAACCAGTGAAAAATTCGTTCCTGCATACGCCGGCTGATTGCTCGAAATCGTCATGTCGTTTAAACTCTTTTTCAAATTCTCTACGTCGCTTGTGTACACTTTCCACAAGTCCAGGATCTCGTCTCGTTTGAATCTACCGTCGGTCAATAGTTCAATCATTTTTTTGACTATTATCGCTGGATTGTCATCTGAAAAAGTTAAGAAATCGATTTTAACAATTTTCAAATCAAATGGAAATGAATTTCTTGTAGCAGGTGACTAAACAATTCATAATTCAAGAGTAAATTTGAGACTAAAATTCAGCAGAAATTAAATCATTTTTGGAAGGAACAACAATGTTGCAAATTATCTTCAAAATTAATGTTTTTGAAAAAAGCAAAAATCTGGTGCGAAGCATTCTTTTTTACATTTATTTTGCTACAAGATTACAAGAGTTGTTTGGGAAATTAAAAATTTTGGAAATTTCAAAAAATACCCAATTGGTGGGGCCCGTCATCGTGGCTCAAAATGATTCCGGATCTTTTGAAAAAGTCTTCCAATTTGTTGGCGTTCTTGGACCCAGTTTTTTTCTGAGGTGATAATGGATTTATTTGTATTTTAGGTTCTTTAGCCGGAGAGGTCAATTTTTTCAAGAGGTTCATATTGCTCTCTCTCTGGGAAGGTCGTCTCAAGGAAAGCTGAGAGCTTCTGCTAAGCTGCGAACTTCTATTTTCTGTGGCTCTAGAATTCTCAATTCTCTGACTAATAATTGTTGGATCGATGCGCCTCAATTTTAGAGGACTTGCGGATTCTGCTACGTTTTCTTGATCGCTTTCGCTGTCCGAGACCTTGCGGGCGTATCTTTTTCGTTTGCTAAGCAATTTCTCTTCCGGTGACGAATCCGTGGCGTTTGGGGGAACTTCTTTTGTTGTTTTTGTATCCATTTTTTTCAATTTCTTGGCAGGACTTGCAAAAGTTTCTTTTCGAACGAGTTTCAGAGGACTCGGAACTTTTTCGACGACTTCTTCATCGTCGTTCGATATTTTCCCTCCAGATCTTTTCGATCTACGAGCCGTTTCTGGCTGTTCAGAAGGACTTGTTTTTTCTGGTGTTTTTTTCGGTTTTTCTACAGTTTCTGCAATGTTCGAAGCCGATTGTGTTTTTCGACGAAGCATTTCGGTGTTTGATACTCTTTGCGATCCTTTGGACGACGATGCACGCGAAATACCTGACAACGACCCTCCCGGATCCTTCGAGGATGTTTGCGAATCTACTGCTGTTGACATTCCCCTTAACAAACCGCTTCGTGATTTTAGCCTCCTTCTGTCCATTTTTCAGCCTTAGAGTTCACTATTCCTTCAATTCTCAATTTTCCCCACCGTTTTGTTATTTTATTTGAAAATTAACACCGCACGAAGCACATGTTTACAACGTTTGACATTTGATTTCGCATCCCTACTATATAATGTTTTACTACTTGTTGAATCCTGTTCGAAGATTCCTGGATTCCATCGTTCTGCGCAATGACGATAAGCATACGAGCTATGACCAGCTCCCTCTTTTTCATTCACCAAAAAAGAAAAATAACATGGAGCAGCGAAAATCGAAAAACACGCACGATCACGGGGATAACCTCCTGCTGACCTCGAATCTTTTCTTATATTCTCAAATGGAATTCTTTTGAATTCAAATATAATTGAGAAACTATTTGTTCGTTCTGTTTTGGAAATTGAGGTTATGTTCGTTTACATATTTATTGCAAAAGTAATTTCGTTTAAATGGTTGATTGTAATTATACAATAGATGAGAAACTGTTATGAAACTTGCAAGTGTCAATTGGTGTTTCTAGCATCAGTTGACAAAATATCCGCATAAAGGAATTAAATCTGGAATATATTCAAATTCGATTTGTTTACCATATGTTCGCGGGCTTTTTCCAAAGAGCAGAACGCGCAAAATCGGGCGAGGTCAGAGACTATCAGAGGGATATCACATGGGTATTTTCAAGCATGCTGTATATGTACGATGTAAATACTGCACACATTGTTGCATGGGTAAACTCTAGAAGAGGAAAAAGTAGGGATGGAGATTAGAGCGTATGAGATAGTAATGGCTTCTCGCGTATCGCGAGTACGCGAAGCATATTCTCATCCGTCGACTGAGAGAATCGTGGAGCGAACAAGTAGGGAAAGAAGTCGCTGAATCGATTCATATGGTTTTTCCTCTCTCTTTCTCTCTCTCTGTCGCGTTAAAAACATACAAAAATTTGATTGGATAAAGTCTCGTGAGGTGTAGGTTGTTTATTTTCCTTCCAATAAGAATGGCCGCTGTTCTTGGAAGAAAGTTCGGAGTTTCGGTGCCGGCGGTGATCGGCAAAACGAATTTGCCGATTCTCACGGCCTGCCGGTAAGAACTTCGACCTTTAAACATTTTGCTCGTGAAAAAAAGAAAAAAATTCGTTCGATCTCTTTTTCAGTTAAACGTCGTAAAGACGTCCAGTAGTTTTGTTTTTTTCTTTACATTCATGCTCTCGCAGATTCGTGGCAAGGTCGTCGGAACGACAAGACAGCAGCGAGGGATGGCTGAGCAAATTAGGTGTTAGAAAACTCGAACCAACCAAGGAATCCCACTCTCGTATGTTGTCCGATAAAGAAGTTATCTGGGCACTTCATACTCATAATATTCGGCCCGATTCCATCGACAAATATCTCAAGAATTAGTGAGTTTTATATATATTTGTGTCATGACCTTGGGGCTATTCTCGTCGTTCGACGCAATTGTCTCCGTTTAACGTCGTTCTTTTTTTTTTGGTGCCCTGTTTTATTATTCAATTGTCTGTAATTGTAATAATTGTCTTTCAACAAAAATATGACACTCGTCCAAAGTTCATGTAATTCTTGCGATGCCTGGACGTTCCAAAAAATTGGTCGAGTTTTTATTCGTATTTTCTGTAAACCTCAAAATGTCTAAAAAAAATGGTTTTTGAGTTAAATTTTTCTTTTCGCTAACCAGTCACTGAAAAAAAAATTCTTGATTTTGCTGTTTTCTCTTATTTCTCAAAAACTGCAAATTCTTTCAAACAATCCAAACATTTTTCTTGCGCAGTGTATTTTTTCACTGATTTATTTGACTTATTTTCACAGCGAGGAACACGTTAACCTCATTCATTCCAAAAAGTCAGATTTAAACTGTGAATTGGTGGCCTCATGGACCGTCCAAGTCGGAGATTTAGATCAAGCTCTTCATCTTTGGCAATACACCGGAGGCTACGAGAGAATAGATCGTGGCCATGCGATTCTTTCAAAAGATGAGGTAAATATTTGCATAATAAACTTAAAAGAAAACTCAATATATCACAAGATTTTCAAAATGCAAAAAAATGGACAAGCATTGTCGTTAACAAATGTTGAATTTCGATATTTCAGAATTATCAAAAATTACTCAGAGAAAGAGGTAATTACCTGAGATCTCGTCACCTGCAATATCTGCTTGCGTTCAGTTACTGGCCTCCTATTGTCAAGAGGGAGGCGAAAAATATATACGAGATTCGTAGCTATAGATTGCGACCTGGCACCATGATTGAATGGGGAAACAATTGGGCCAGAGCAATTAATTACAGACGCAACAACGATGAAGCTTTCGCCGGTTATTTTTCGCAAATTGGACGTCTCTACAACGTTCATCACATTTGGTGTACGTACGAATACCCTCAACTTACGTTTCGGACGTTTGAACGATTTTTATTTTATTCCGAGTCGAAAAGAAAGAAAAAAACAGTCAATTTTCGAAAAATTGGATTGCAGGGCCCAGATTTCAGAATTACCAGTTGTTTTTTCGTCCATGTGACTTTTACAAGCATTTTGAAGCACCATTTCGATTGTTTGATTGAAAAAATGGGATTACAGGTTACAAGGATCTTCAATCGCGGAAGGAAACTCGTGAGAGTGCCTGGCGTTCTCCGGGCTGGGACGAGTGCGTGGCGTACACGGTTCCATTGATACGAGAGATGCATAGTCGCATATTGAGTCCAACTTCCTTCTCTCCGACCCAGTAAAAAACATATATATGTGTATATAAATCTATACATATGTATATTTCTACCGGATATCGTTGTGCATTTGTATATTAAATGTCGCTCCATAATAATGTAGGAACAACCGGAGTTGTATCCGAGGGAGCCTAACCAACATTTCTTTTTGTACAAGTAGCCGTGATTTTGCAGCAGCAATATTTTCAAGAGTACCGAAGAAAGCTCGATTGCTTGCTCGAACAATTCGTTTTTTCCTCGTTTTCAAATCGATCGGACGCGAGAGGTGAAATATCAGCGATCGCGTGTACAAATATGTGCGATACGTACAAAACTGTTAAACGGACGAAATATACAGAACTTATACAACAACTAAAACAAATCTTTGGTCCTGAAGTTATTATTTTCAAGTCCAAACATTCACAAACAGACGAGCGTATGTTTTCACGTTATTTTTTTTTCAATTTTTTTTTTTATTATCTAATCAGCACAGTGGTTTTGTTTTTCTTCTTCGAAAGATCGGTAAGTGGTTGCTCTTTGCCGAAAATCTCTTCAGTAAAAATTCTCCTGGGAACAATCCTCATGAAAAAGAAAAAAAAGCTTCATTCGTCTCTCTTCGATCATTGCTTTTTTTTTCTCCATTGTTTCTCCTTTGTTTCGTTTTTCGTTTTTAGTTAAAAAAGTGTATTTATACTCTACCTAAACTTAAAGATAAAAATAATTGCCGTAATAATCGTTACAATTATTAAGAACGAATACGAGTCAGTTGTTTCTTTCTTCTTATTTTTTGCCTCCCAATATCGTGTATTGCGCCTTTCTTGATTGATTACTTGCTACAAAGGTATTGGTTTGTTTCTTTAGTTGAATGTTTTCATTTTTTTTTCTTCGTTTCTTTATGTATAATATATAATATATATTTGTATATTAATAATAATAATAATATTAATAATAATATTAATAATAATATAGAGTATTCGTTCTATACTCGTGTGTACCTAGTTTCAATGTTATATAATTGAGTGTACTGCGTGAGCAAATTATTGACCACAGATCTTGGCTCACTGATATTCAATCCCGAGACCCATTATGACTCGTCGCCGGGGAACACTTCAGCATTGCTTGATAAAACGCTTCGATCTTTCTTTTTCTTGTTTTTCTTGTTCTTGTTGTTTTTTTTCGTTTTTTTTTCTCCTCATTATCTCTTTTTCTAAAATGGACACTTGTCCTTCGTAGTTGTTTTTAAATTTTTTGTTTAAATTTTATTCATTATACGAACTATATTTACGGCTCTTCTACGACATCTCGAAACATTTTACAAAAGACAAACGACACTCCATTCTTCCTTTTTCTTTCCTTCGTTTTTGTTTTCTTCTTCTTTTTCTTTTTTGTTGCATTTACGAATGTATTATTCTAACTTCCTAATATATGACAAAGTATGGAAGATCATGGAACGCGGCGTTAAAAAAAATCAAAGGTAAACGATAAAATAATCACGGAACGGAATCAATAGACGATACTTAATAAAAATTGTACCTCTCGATCGATCGGATTAGCAGAGAAAACACATTTTTCTACGGTTATATAATTTCACAATTTCCAAGATCGGTTATTCGTCACGGAATTAAGAGACAACGAAAATTTTAAGAGAGAGAGTGTGTGATTCGATGCTCGCATTGGAATAATTGGCAATATATAAATTTACAACGATGTATTTTTTTTTTTCATCTTTTACGTTCGAATCACGATGTCTGACGTTTCACAATTTTAGATTTTTCCGGAACATGCAGTACTCGCTTTTACGCGGTTGAAAAATGAAAAAAACAATTAAATCACCACACTGAGAATGTGAGAGGAAAAGAACGTGATCCGTAATGTCAGAAATACTATAAAGCGGCGTTTCCAAAATTCATAGGGCTTTTTTTCTTCATCGAGACAAACAGTAACGATTTATCTAACAATTGCAAGCCCAACGAATTTTCCTTCGAAGATTACATCGAGTGGCTAGAGCGCATTTTTTTAAAAACAGATATTTATCTTAACGGATTACAGTGCTAAGATATGGAATTGGAAAGAAATTTTTTACAAAAAATTGTAAATACGCTTTTTTTGACGCCCCTACGACTAGGAAACTTCGATTTTTTCCTTCCCAAAGCTTCGTTTCTTCGTATTTTGGTTTCTCGCCACACACACATACAGAGATTTATGGAATTATTTCATAAAACGCTTTTCGTTATTCCGTCCACTTCGCTTACAAAGATTTCTTACGAACTCACTTATAAACAGCGAACATATTTATATCTACAAATGCGCAAGTTTAGAAATGACAAACAAAACATATTAATTCTCTAAAAAATTGGTATTTAGTCTGTCTTTACCATTATTGCAATGTTATTTGCCTGGAACAAGGAGCCAAAACGTTGCTACAAGCGTCACACTGTGCGTGCGCGGTGACAATTTGTACTAATGTTACAACAGACCTTTCTACGCAACAAAGTCGATAATCGCGGGTACATTTTTCACATAAATTTTGATGAAAATGGATAAACCGTCTGAATTGAGATGCTCGGAGGACTAATTACCAGATTATTTAGTGCTAAATTCGATTAAGAACGATGTACGAATTAAACATACATTTATGCTCGTTAATTCGCACTACGTATCTCAATTATTGAGAAAACGTAATCATCGACTGATTATTCTTTTACTATCGATCACTGATACTCTTCGAATATCATTTCCACAATGAATAATTCATGGCAAAAAGCACTTTGAGTGAATCAATGCTCGAATGATTTTTTTTTACACCTGCTACAAAATCTCGACGAATGATTAACAATTTAGCACTTAAGGATGAATTACACAAAAATTCGTGCCAATTATTTTATTCCGTACAAATTTCATTACTTTGCGGTTCGCGCTAAACCATAAAAAATTTTGCCATCTTTGAGGGTACGGATCGGTTACCCCAACGCACCTCGAATTTTCGAAAGTCAAATTTACTCAGACCGTTCGATCGATCGGAATAAAGAACTTTGGGCCCGCGCGAAAAAAATTGCTAAAATAGGCTCAAACTCTTTTGAATTCCGATCGGACGACCGGCTAGAAAAATATCACTTTTTCGAAATTCACTCTTTCGCTGTCATGGCGGCTCAGTCGGTACAACACTTGGGCTTGAGACGACACTGAGATCGACATGCAACAATTAAATTATTGGGAATTCATCAACAACTTTTTCGTTATTTGGAACGAGTTTGGTAACTTCCTAAAACGCTTTTCGATCAAATTCCATTTTTTTTCTTTTTTCAAAATCATCTCTTATCCGCTTTTTCAAAAACTTGTAAAAAATTTACGCCTCTTTTATTGACTTTTTTTATTTTTCACATAAATTCAATCGTAGGAAATATTGTAAAAAAAAAATTCCGATGCATTTAGCAAAATCACCAAACTCGTGTCACGTAACGAAAAACAAATGGTTGATTAGCCGTCAAAGAATAATGTGGTTAACAACTTTTTATCATTATCATTATTATTATTATTATTATTATTGTTATAAATCAATCTTTGTAAAAATTCAAAAATGACTGAATCTTTTCAAATTGTTGTTCGATCCCAAAGTTTCAAAATTCTTTTCCAATAATTTTTGGCTTAGAAACATGTGCAATTAATCCTTAATTCGATCCAGTGCCTAGTACCGTAGATATTTTGAAAAACGGTTTGTCAACGAAGCCTTCGCTCAATCGTGTGTTTGCCTCATTCATTTTTGTTATGTTTACGTTTTGACATGTGTTTTTTTTGTTTGTTTGTTATTAATATGTACACAAATTGTTTCACTACGAAGAAAGCGAGCATCAGATGATTGTGACACTTTGGACTTATCGTAGTATTATTTTTTTTTTTCCCCCTCAATGCTTGTTGCGAGAGATTACACATACATGTAAATACACATAATCCCGTACAAAGAATACCGAGATATAATTCGAAAAATGACGTATAACGTGTCTCGGTGGATATTAAGATAATTATTTAAAAAAAAAAAAAAAACGACGTCGAGGGATATTGCACTAAAGTTAATAAATGAGCGTTTTAATCTCGTCGAAAAAGAAAAATGTTATGAAATTTTGTTCTTTCATTGACAACGATCGAAATTCGTGGGCGTGTCTTATCCCCTGATTAACGACTATCTTTACCGAGTAGAATTCGTAGACGAGGGTTGCAAGAAAAACATGGAGATACAGATTTAAAAAATGAAGTCAGAAAATGCAGTGCAAAAAACATTGAAAGCCAAGGATCCGTCGAACTTATCACTTCGTCGATTTGACTTACTGGATATCACGTTTAAACGATCCAACGTCCAAAAGGATCGTTTTTATACAAATTTATATATATTAATACATATATAAACGATCGAAAGGCTTTGCCATTTAGCTCGATTAAAACTGTCACAATCAGCTGGCGTTCGATATTTTATAATTAATGAGAATGATAGGATATACATTTATATATATGTATATATATAAATATATATATAAAAACAAAGAGAGTTCTCCAAATACGCGTATGGACACAAAAAAAAAAAAATCAAAAAAAAAAAAACAGGAATAGGGGGTTAAGAGGGCGAGGGGTTCTTCGTATAATCGTTTTCATGATTCTTTTTTCCTCTTCTCTCCTTTCGTTCGTTCGTGGCCTTTGTTCTTAAAACGAAGTTCGTCAGAAACGCGAACATGTTTGACGTTCAAGCAATATATCGGTTTGATAAATTCTCACGAAAAATTGCGCGCGCGACTAGACTGAATCAAAACTTTCTACTTTCGGGTTCCAATCGTAATAGCCGTTCCCGACGAGCTTTCTCATTTTCGTTTTCTTTTTCTTTTTTTTTTCTTTCGTTTTGTTTTCTTCTTTTTAACTATATATAATTTCAAGTTATCAAATTAAAATTATATATACGTGTGTTTTTGTTATTGAATTTGCAGGCTTTCAGAACTAATTAATTGGGCTTTATAGAGCCTATCGACGAGTACGTAATGAGGTTTGCGGAAAGTCCTCCTCGTATCTCGTCGATTCGCGACGAATCCCAGGCGGACATACAATGTTACATTGATGAATATTAATATTAGAGACTATTAGGGGGAAAGGACGTCGAGCTATTACTGTGAGCCAAACTCAACATCGAACCACTCAGGCTTTCGTCGTCCGGATAAGACTCTTTCGATGCTTCGGCTATCGCCAGTGCGCTGAAACAATATTTTTTACATTCCATTTTTTATTCTTCCTTCTTCTTGTATGATAAATATTATGGGCAAAGTCGAACGAGTTTTTTTTTTTTTTTTTAATAATTGTCACATTAATTATGTGCTGCAGTTCGAGATGAGAAATTGTACTTTGTATTTGAACATTTTTCATTCTACTCAAAGACAATTATTACGTTAAAAAGGTTGAAAAAAATCCTTTCTCGAATGCACATTGAACTGTAGATTTGATTTTAAGAATTGTTAATAATTTGCTTTGTAATTAGGCTTTACCCGTTTTAGTTTCAAATGAATAATGTTGTTGAAAAAAAAAAATATTAATCGTGTTTTCAGATTGTTGGCTTACCTGAATCCAATTCTCGCGCTTTCCTCGTCAAACTGTTGCAATTCGCGCTCGTGTCTCTCGTGGAGCAAACGTATCCGTTCACTACGCTCCTGAAGAAACTCCTGAGTCTCGAGTTCCATCTTTTGCTCTAACAAAGCGCGCCTCACGGAAACGCGATCTTCCAATTCACGACGTTCACGATTTCTCTGCGCTTCGGCTTGCATTTTGTTCTTCGATTGATATGCCATCAAAATTTCTAGCTCGTAGTCCAGTCTCTCCTGCGAATTAACGTGTCAACGCAATTCAAGATAAAGTCAATCAAACATATTTTAATTGCGGTTCCTTTCTAAGCGTTAACAAATGAACAATTGCACTGTTTAAGGAAAAATCGACAGTAAAAATCATTATAACGTAAAAAAATATAGATTTTTGTTGTTGTTGCTTGTGCAGTTTTATTTAGCGAAGATTTGTCCACCGGAATTGCATTATTTTCGGTAAAATTGTATTAGGCGTTTCGATTATTATTTCAATTGATTTGGTGTAAATTTACCTTCAAATGATGACATTCTACCTCCTGCGACTCGTCCAACCTGATGCTCTGTTTTTGCAGCATTTCAGCGATACTCTGCTCGTATTGGTCACCCAACAGAGCAAGTTTTCGTCTCTGTTCCTCTTTCAATTTCTTTATAACAGCCTTTTGTTCGTCCTTTGCTGTCGTCTGCAGTATTTGAGCCTTGAGGGCTTTGTATTGACGAGTTTGGATCTTGCACGTTTCTCTAAATTGCTTTCGGATCTGCATCTCCTTTTGCTGTTGAAATTTGAACAAAAGATTCCTCGTGTTATTAAACTTGTTAAACAATTGTCAATAATTTTGCAGACAAGGGATTCTCAATTTTTATTTGTTTGAAAAACTGTCAATAATCTAATGTAAAAATGATTTTTGCAAGAAAAAGCAAGTCATTATTTTACCTTTAAACTTTTCGGTTGCTGTTTCAATTCGAGAGCGTGCTTTTTGCGTAAATCGCGTTCCGCTCTCTGCATATAATCTTGTTGATTGCAAAGCTCCGTCGCGTGTTGTCGTTGAACTTGATCCTCGCGTAACGAGTGCACCGCTCTTTGTTGCCTGTATTCCAGTTCCTGCGTTTTTTCATGGTGTCGCAAAAGCATTGCATGCGCCTGTTCCAATTGTTGCTGTCTTTTGTTCAATTCCTGTTGATTATCATAATAAGATATTTTATGCCAAAAAACTAGAAAAAATATTGACAGAGTCCCTATTTTTTTAAAAATCGGTTCACGATCCTTTCCTTAAGATTTATAAATAATGAAGAAACAAAAATGTTCTGTGATGGAAGTTTCGAGAGTCATTAATAATCATGAATCTGTAAAAAATAATGATGAGAAAATAAAAGCGAAGCATACTTCACGAAGAAGTTCCTGCTCGAGATTGTGAAAAATGAGCAATTTTTTTCTCCGGAACTTTCGAATCTCGAGGTCGAGATATTCTCTTTGTCCTCGAGCGAGTCGTTGTTCTTCCTGAGCTTCCATTTGTCTCAGATTATCCTTTTGGCTCTGTAAAGTCGCGTCCCGTTGTCGTTTTGGTGTGACCTCGTCCTGCGACAATTCCTTCTTCCATCTTTCTTTGTAAGCCTGAAAAAATCAAGTAGAAATAAACATAAATAAAGTTTAAATAGGAGGAGAATAAAATTTAATACCACTTTGCAGCGACCCACGCGCCCTCGTGGCTAAGCTTTTCATTGCATGCCGCTTCAAAACGTCGTAGCATAATAATAATCGATTGAGAAGCAGTGTATTTTCATTGGACGTCGTAAATGTCACATGCAATCTCTGAATATCCACGTGGGTGTTAAAAAAAAGTTAATTAACGATTATAGTCGAGAGTTTGAAAAAAAAAGAGTATCCATACACTTTCGCTCCGTTCCCACAATTTTTCTTTTACCATCGTCGTGTAAATAAATAAAAAGATTAGAAAACGAACATGTCCGAAAAAAAAAAACGAAAATTCTAACCGGAATTTGATGCGGACAATTTTAGCTGCATTCTCCACGGAAAAAAAGTTTTTTTTTTCATTTTATTTAGTAATGAATCAGTTGGATATTCTTGTGTACCTTGTACTCTCGTTTTTGTTGAGCCTCGAGAGCTTTACGATCCGCCTCCTGTCTACTCGTTATTTCCTTATGAAGTTTCTTCTCCGCATTTTGATTCTGCTTTAATTTGCGCTCCAGCTCTTGGACGTGTCTGATCTGAAGTTTCTCGAGTTCCTTACTGAATTGTTGCAGTAACGTCTCGTACTCTTTGTCCAAAAGTTGTTTGTGGGATTCTACTTCCATTTTACAACGTTCCTCAAGTTTTACCTTAAAAAATAAAAGAATTATTCGAATGAATATCGTAACTTGAAAAAAAAAAATGCACTTTATTCTCTGGAACCAAGAGAATGACACAAAACGCCTTAAGAATATTGACGAGAGTGAAGTTTATATTTTTTTCAATGAAACGAACACTCTATTCTCTTATCTAAGACAAAAAACGAGAAATATCCCGATTCCTTTTTCAGGAAATGTAAAAATTCCAGGAATATTAAAATTGTTAAATAAATGAAAAATGTTGAATTTATTTACCAAAGCTCCCTGGTGCTCTCTTCTCATTCTCTTGTAACCGCTCATTTGTTCGTGCATCTCTTCTTGCATATGTTCCTTTTGTTGTTTCGTGACTATCGAGGTAGTTCGTATTGTGGCAAAATTGTTGGCACCGTGCTCGAGTAAATTGGCAGTGACTCCGGCCGATATTTTATGTCGATTTCTAACAGAACCCGAAGAATAATCGTTTGCATCCGCATTCGGCAGTGGCAAGCTGTTTGTCGAGGAACTTTGCGAACTTGCCGATACACCCATCGAATGAATCGAGTGCTCGGATGTTATGGAATTGCTCTTGCTACTGTCACCGCCCGTTTGCTCGTCGGGTGTGTCTGCAAATTATTTCATTTACATTTACGAGGATAGGAGAAGATTTTTTTTGATAAAAAAAAAATTATCTGTTAATTTACTAACCATCCGCATCTCCGACCGTACTTTCTGTCTCGCAGGAATCGATCATCAGAATTTTCTTCATTTTACGATAATTCAGATTATCCAATTCCCGCACTGCGGCTTTAGTTCTCTGTATAAGATCTATCAGAACTTGTGGCGAACGCGTTCTAGTCACAAATTGATGCTGAAAAATAATAATTTTGAGGAATTCCAGTGACAGAAAAATATTGATGATAGTTTTTTTTCTTTCTTCAAGGATTATGAATACTTACGGACAATAATTTACCGGAAGACGGCCTCTCGTTTGGACTCTTGGTGAGACAAACTTCGACAAAATGACCAAACACCGCCGTCCAATCGGGCGAGTTTAAAGTTGGCGTGTCATTCTGAGCGATGTGGTAAAGAGCGCTCATCGCGTTCATATTAAAATATGGAGGTTTTCTTTCCGCTGAAATTTTCATCCAACATTTTATTGAGTTATTATTAAAATGAAGGAAAAACTTGTGAAACTTGAAGAATGAACTGGTCATTACAATTATCATTCAAAGGAATAAGGCCAAGGTCGATAAAAAATTGTAGATTTGTCTTTTATAAACAAAATGTTACCTAGTTCGATGCAAGTTATTCCTAACGACCATACGTCGACCTTTCCATCGTACTGGCCTTCGTCCATCGCCAGAATAACTTCGGGAGCCATCCAATATGGAGTCCCGACGAAACTGTTCGCTGGACATTTAATACTCGCTGATCCAAAATCCGCAAGTTTAACCGTACCGTTCTCGGTCAATAATATGTTTCCGGCTTTCACGTCTCGATGTATTCTACCGAGAGCGTGAAGATAGTGCAATCCTCGCAATACTCCTTCGCAAATCGCAGCTATCTCGTCCTCTTTCAATGGCCGTTTGTGAACTTCTATTATGTCCGATGCCGAACCGAGACAATATTCCATAACCAACTACGAATTAAATAAATTATAATTAAGTATGTATCATATTTAGATTTCCTTTGGGTTTCAACAAAAATTCACAGAAACAAAAAGCCAAGTGTTCCTCGTGCTTTTCAACGATGGAGTTTTCAATGTTTTGAATATGTTCTGATTAAAGCTCTTATTAAAAATTTGCTTGGCTGCAAAATATTCAATATTACATAAATTTGTTTTACGGCAATTAGAATAGAATTTTCATCAGTTTTAGATGATGAAAATGTTGCAAAAATGATAATTACTTAAAAAATTTTGAACAAAGTTGAAAAAAACTTACCCATGCTGTATGATCTCTGAGATAACATCCTTTGTACTCGATAGTATTGGGATGATTGAGTTGTCTAAGAAATCGTATTTCCTTGAGAATATCCTGCCACTTTTCAACAGTTTGTTTACCGAGATAGGACATTTTCTTGATGGCAACGATTTCTCTGGTGACCAAACATCTCGCGTAATAAACAGCACCGAAACTGCCATGTCCGATTTCACGGAGATCCTCGAAAATCTTTTCCGGATCATTTTTCTCAAACAATTCAGCAATCTCGGGATCCTTGAGGCTTCCTGGCCTCGCCACGGTAGGCATATTACTCTTATCCTCCCCCGAGCGACCGGGATCCCCTCGTCGTGCTCCAACCTCTTCTCGCCTCGGTCTCAATTGTTCCTTCAACCTTATGGGTTTCAATGAACCGTCCGTCAGTCCATTGCTGACCTCGTTGCTTCGGTCACTAATTAAATACACCCAAAAATAAACTCAATTAAAAACTCTTCTTCTCGTCGTAACCAAAGCGAAAAAACTGCAATGCTTCCAAGTTCCAAGCGTCCGAATATAATGAGAATCGTTCCTCCCATTCCTAAGCAAACTTTCCAAAGCTTTCGTTCGTGAATAAATGATAAAACAAGCACAACTCTCATTATATTCCGAACGCTCAAACTTGGATGTTATGAAATTGTGCAGAATGAAATTGGATGTAAGACGAATGATAATTAGCGCAATATCATGAGGCGTAATGATAACTACGTTTGATAAAAGCTCGTCGACGTTGTGATACTTTTCAGTGGCATAAAAAAAGAGCAGCGGTGTTAATTGTTCGTTGCGAATGACAAATAATGTGTCTACGTGAGAATGAATCGGCACGCGTGTCAAAAAAGGATGGGTTAGGTGCTCTGATATAGTTTTTTTTTAATTTGAAGGCTAGGATCTAAAAGCTTTTCTGAAAAATCGATTTTGAATGATCGGCAAGGATTTTGGGGATGGTGAAATTTTAAAAACAAATTCACTATCGGCAAAACCAAAACATGAATGTAAAAACAAGCCTGGTTGTATGTTTTCCAATTTTCATGACATAATTATGGTAAATGAAAAGAAAAAATACGAGAAATTATAGTTTTTATCACAACTGAATATTTTTTCGAACTATTTGACATGTAAATAAGAAACTTATAAAATTGACAGAATTGCAGTGGCTTGGCTGTCGAAATTGGTGTATTCGATGAGGCGAAAAAAAGTTTGAAGTCGAAATAATGTGCGAAAAAAAGTAATGTGTAATTGAAAGTGGAAAATGGGAAAAAAAACAAGGCTTGTTCTTAGGTTGAACTTGAGCGACAATGAGATTCGATAAAAATTTGCGCTGTTTGTGTTTATTGCTCACGTCATTCGCGCTAATGTGACACATATCCTCGAGCGCCAGAAGAAAAGGCTTGGCCCCGTAAATCACGGTCGACTATCCACGAGACCTCGGGGAAAAAGAGAGAAAGAAAAACACACACAAATCTCTCAGATAGTTTCGTTAAATTGTCGACACGAGGGTAAAATAAGCGTCGGGTAGTTTTTCGCGAGCACGAATGAAGAAAGAGATAAAAGCACGAAAATTGCGAAAAAAGTGAGGCGTCGATTTCTGGTTGAACTCTGGGGCCACACCGAAATTTCGTAAAGAAAAGAAAAAAAAAACAATGACTGGAAACTATGGACACTGGGACGATCTTTTGGTTCCGAAGTCAAGTAACAAAAATTCGTTGTACGAAGAAATAATATTGGATTTACAATAAAAAGAGAGGAGAATCGAAAAAAAAACGTTTGTCTCTCTCACGCGATAGAGAAATGCGGGTGTAAGGAGGGTTGGGTCTGGATGGAAAAGTGGGGCCCCAGGGGCAATGGGAAAGGGGAAAGACGGGGGAGAGGAGAGCAAGGAAACGAAATATATTCAGTGTATGCAATGTCTATGTAGGTGTACGTATCGCTTAGTTTCGTCGTGATTTTCTCTCTCTCCTCGTGAGACTGAGGGGCTCGGTCTTTTATCGACCAGTAGCACGGCAGCAGCACCATCAACAGGAGTAGTACAAACCGAGCAACATTTTCCTCGAGTTCGTAAAGAGCAAAATCTTGCGAAATTCTTTCATTCTGTCTAACGTTTTCATTTTAACCCCCTCTCCCTTATCCCTCCTTCCTCTCTTTATTTCCGTCAATCAAAGCGTCCCGGCGTAGAAATTATACGATTTCCCGAATTGGCGGAGAATTGAAAGGAAAAAAAATAATAATATTCACCTCTAAAATGGCGAGGGTGCACGAGAGGCATGCGCGCGAGCCTCGAGAAAACTTGTATTCACCGTTTATCTCTTTTTTTTCTTCTTCTCTCTTTCTCTTTCACTCTCCTATCTTCCGTTTATCACGAAATACTATACACCCTCGCAAATTTTATCGCGACAGCATTCTACTCGGGTAATGAGGGGCTTTTGAAATTCTTTATATTGTTTTCTTGTTAATATATATATAACGAATGCCTCCTCGGGTCCGTCGAGGAGAACAGTCCCTACGCAAGGTTTTTATACCCCGGAAAGTACACGCCCCGTAAGTCGTGTGTATCAAAAGCACGCACGTCAAATAATCCACCGAGAGACAAGGATATCCAAAAGCACACACCACGGTTTTTGTTGTATTCCAAAGTTTCGGTGCACACGTTGTGGACGGACGGACACACCGCAACACACACACTACACACAAACTTTACCAACGCCCCGGCCACCCCGCTCCGCACGCGCCTCAATCGCCAACAGAGAGAGCGAGAGAGACACGGAGGATTCGACTATTTTTTTTTCTTTCTTTTTTTCTCTCCTCTCTGTACGCGCGATGAATGTCTCTTTTTCTTTCTCTTTCCCGCGGGCTAAAAGAGGAGAGCGAACATTGTAGTGCCAGGACGAAGAAATAAACCGCGGGGCCTTTTCAGGGGAGGGGATTCTACACTGGCGCCATCTTGTGAATAACTCTACATCGTTTTTACCGAAACACGGTCGGCAACTTACCGACAGAGTTATACTTTTTTTTCATCATTTTACCACACCACACACATGGGTATCATTGATACGTTGTTGTTTTCGGGTACATCGCGAACACGGTTCTCGCCTTTCCGATGTTCTCGCTTGTTCCAGAAGTATTTTTGATCTTGCCCAGTGTATTACGATACGAGATTACCATAGAAAAACGATTTTTCGGAGACAAGAATGTCTGACGATACAGGAGGGAATAACGACAAAGTAAGTCGAACTATTGTTCTCTGTTGTCATTTGTTTATTCAATGGTTTTGTTTTTTATTTCGATGAAGTCTGTGGAATAAAAATATGATTAATTTTTCTCAAACAAAATACACGGATTTCTTACATTGTTGCCACTTGTGTGTTCAAAATTTGAAATAACCGTTTTTTTCTTTGTCAACAAAACCATCGTTGTTCTCGACATTGTTATTTTATAATGTGATTCGGAAAGATATGAATTAATTATCACACAATCGAAATTTTAGCTTGTCGATCTTTTTTTTTACAATTTTACGATTTACGAAGTACAAAAAACGGTTACACGTTCTTGCACGTTTCACCCTGTTTGTATTCGTCGTGAAAAAATTCTCAATTCAAACAACCATAGAATATTTTTCTCTAATTGTATCAATTTGATTGAAATAACATGAAACAATTCATGCAACTAATTGAAATAAGAAATTTGTTTTTGCAAATGAAAATTTGTCCATCCGATCCAAAGTGTATGAAAAAGCAAATAAATCATTCTCAAGTTTTCAGAATTTAACACTGGCTGTTTGCATCGGGTCTGAATGACCCTAAAGTTTTTTCACTAAATTTCAGGACAAGTTTCTAAATTTTTCTCTCGTCTTTTTTCCACTAAACTCGATAAGTCTCCAAACAAAAAGCATTATATTCTATTCCATTTTTTATTTTCGTTTTGTCAATTTTTCTAGAATTAGGTTTTTTTTTCCATCATCTTAATTCTTAGCTACGAATCTAAAATATTTCTGCTTAAAGATGATACCGCTGGCGGTGGTGGTCGCGCCGGACTCGCCAAGAAAGCAAGTAAAATCGACGGCGGTGGTAAAATATTCGGCGGTAACGACCCCGGCGACGTTTGCCCAGTTGCAATGCAACACGGATTTGAATCTCCCGCCGAGCAATTGGTTGAGCAGTTCGGCGGAGAGTTACGGTTTGCAGAGTGTCTGGTCGCAAAGTACAGGATTTTCGAGTTTCCGTATGGCTCACATGTTTCCCGATTGCGTGGGTGAAGTTGATGTGGTTTCGGACGCGGAGAACATAAAGAGGTTGTTAAAAATGCCGTACAACCACGGAGTGATTTCGATGATGGTTCATCGCATAGAAAACACACTTTTGCTCGATGATTTTGACATTCAAAAGTATCTTCTGCGTCAGGCTGAGAACGACTGGGAATGGCTTAAGAAATTTGTGTACGAGCACATTTTTCAAAACGCCAGCGACAAGGAGAAAAGACTTTTTTACAAATCCAACAGCAGAAACGCTTTGCAACAAAAAAATTTAGTTTCTAAATTTTTGTACCACTCTCTGGTGCTGGCGGACAATAAAGACAAAGTTAAAACTCCGCCGTTGCCTCTGAGCACTCTTGAGCCTGTACTTCCTGAGCCGACGCTCGAAGAAAAACTGCCCGATCCAAATCACAATCACAATTTCGCTAGAAACGTTGTCTGGACTTTTGAAAATATTCAAATGCTCATCGGTACGGACATGCCAATATTTGGGGGACAAACTCATCCCTGCATAAGCCTCAAATTACGCGACGTCAGCAAACCCATCAATGTTCTCACCGGCATCGATTATTGGCTCGATAATCTCATGTGCAACGTTCCCGAAGTTGTAATGTGCTATCATTTGGATGGAATCGTTCAGAAATACGAATTAATCAAAACTGAGGACTTACCCAACATGGATGACGCCAAATTCAGCCCCAAAGTCATTCGAGACGTCGCACAAAATATTCTAAGCTTTCTTAAAAACAATGCTACTAAAGCTGGACACACGTATTGGCTTTTCAAAGGTAAAAAAAAAAAAAAAAAGAATGTTCTATTTTTTGTCATTGATATTTATTTCGAAAAAACAGTACAATGTAAAAGCCAATTTTTTTTTCGATTACAAATCCATGACTATATCTTTCAATTATTTTCGCAATGAATTTATTATTTATATTTTAGTTTTTGAACAATTGAACAAATTAGTGGAAAACAAAAATTTCATCTACTTTTATTGATTATTTTGATTTAATTCATTCCATATTTTGAATGATTCGTAATTTTTATGGTTTTCTTTTCTTTTTATAGGAAAAGACGACGACGTCGTAAAGCTTTACGATTTAACATCGCTCTGCAGTGAAGCGACGGACGTGAAGGAACAAAATCCTTTCACCGTTCCCGTCGCCATGTTGCTTTATAGAGTAGCACGAAACATGAAATATTCGCCGGATTGCCGAAAGCAGAAAGGGACGATAAGAATGTTATTGAAAAACTGCGTGGAGCTCCTTGCGAAAGAGAATCATCCACAAATCGTCACATCGGCTCATTACATGTTGTCAGATTTGTACGTACCCGCGGACACAGATCCGGCAAAACCAATTCTCGTCGAACAAACCGAAGACGAAGATGCTGCGAGCGAATGTGACAGCAATCAAGAAAATCCGGATGTTAATGACCCGAATGAGGATGAAAGTAGCGCGGATGTTAAATTGTTGATGCTCGCTCACAGTACGTAAAATTTCATTTTTTTCAATGATTTATTTTCAAATGGACATTCTTTCATCGAAAAGCCGACTTTTCATCATTTTTATGCCGTTTTTTTTGCCTAACGAATTAATTTAATTTTTTTGCCTAACGAATTAATTTAAAGCACGAGATTTCCGGAAAATTGTGATTCAGATTTTTACAGTGGATTGTTCAATATAAAAAATTCGAAAGATAAAAAGTTTTCTCCATTGATGGATGTTTTTTTCTTTTTTTTTTGACAGTACAAGAACAACCGGGTCACGAAGAACACAAGTACAAACCTCCGCCAATAAGTGGAACAGTAGCGGAGCGTTGTCTGGCTGCTCTGGAGCACGTTTATCAGGGTCTGGAGTGTTTGAAATATTTTCCATCGGTGAATAAGACCGAGGAGGATTCAGAGAGTGGGAACGGTGTGGAAACAACAAAGAAAAGTAAGGAAGAAGAGGAGCAAAAGATGGCTAAGCCTTTTCAAGCGATTCCAATGCCTTACGCTCCGTTGAACAAAGTGGAGAGTGAATCGAACAACAATTCAGCGAACAGTAGTCCGAGGCATAATCGGAAGAAGGGCAAATCGAAGAAGAATAAAAAGCTGGAAAAAAGTTCGTCCAAAGAAGAGGTAGTTTTGGAGGGCTCGCCAAAAGCTTTGCTGTGCAAAGCCAAGGTCGAAACTCTGCCAACTTGGCAAGCACCTAAAAAAAGTGATAATCTCAGCTGGAAAACTCACTTGAAAACACTTTTGTACGAAAAAGCAACACTCATTTACGCTGTACTCGCCGAGTACGAATATTCCAACAACGCGTACGGCGCATCCTTGAGATTCATTTTGGCTGTTTTGCGCTGTCACAAAATGCTTCAAGTCTTTTGCGACGTCAACAATGACAAAAACGTCAGTTATCTGCTCGGTCGAGCCGGCGATTGTTGCTGCATGACTGTCCAGGACTGGCGAAATATCGAAAATCACAAGCGAGCCTATGAACAAAGAA
This sequence comes from Campoletis sonorensis, assembly GCA_013761285.1. NCBI lineage: Eukaryota > Metazoa > Arthropoda > Insecta > Hymenoptera > Ichneumonidae > Campoletis > Campoletis sonorensis. The sequence continues at coordinate 587,747 of JACEOJ010000075.1, forward strand.
ACGAAAATGAGGAAAAAATCGTTGAGGAGATTCTCAATGCTGAGAACTTGGACTCTGGTAAGATTATTCTCTAAAAAGTTCCTTCATTTTGAGAATTTATTTGTACCGATAGCATTTGATGAAAACTTGATAATTACAAAAAAATTGCATTTTTTTTTGTTCCTAGACGTTACCGAATTACTGCCAAAACAATTTGAGAACATAGAGTCAACGATGATTGCGTCTCTCAAGTGTTACGAGAAAGCTCTTGAGCTCGATCCTCTGGAACCCCACAAAGTTAATCTTGTCAAAAGATTGGGAAACATAAAAAACGAATTGGGTGTTCTTTACATGAATCAAGCTGCTGGTGAGTGAAAAATAAATTATTTTCTTCTATTATAAAATGAAAATGATCGGGTGATTGTTTTTTTTCTTTCAAAATTGATTTATTATTAATTACAGCACGATATCAACTAATTACAATGAACGACGACGATTCTTCGACGAACGATCTGATCGCCGATGTGAATAATCTTCTCGCGCGCTCGCTCTCTTACATCGAATCGGGTTTAAAAGCTTTTGAGAATATTCACGATGAGGCGAATCTCGCACTTTTGCATTCCAACACCGGTCGAATAATGCGCTTGCGGGCTCTCATGCACTCGAAAATTCCCTCTCAAGAACGTCATTTTCATAATAAAGCGTTGGCCAGCTACCAAAAAGCTCTGCAGGTTTTGGGCTCGAGGAAAACAAACCCAACGATATGGGACGCCGTCACGTGGGATTTGTCGACAACGCTTTACACCGTTGCTACTCTTCTCCAAGATTTTCCACCCGCGGGAAATAATAAAGTAAAAAAAAAGTCGAAATTGTGGATTTTATGAAATTGAAATTCTTTTCGTAATGCAACATTTTCATTTCACAGACGGAGGAAGAACTGGAACGCGAAGTTGTGGAAATGTTGCAAAAAGCTATTAAGTACTGCGACATCGAAACACCTGGACCTCGTCAACCAGTTTATCAATTTCGCGCTGCCAACATTCACCATAGACTCGGATCTTTGTATCATCGAGTTTACCGACAATTCAAAAATGACCTGGATAATCAAAAACGCAAAAATTCACTCCAGCTGAGCAAGCTTTATTACTCGAAAGCTGCTAAATTGTTTCTCTCTCTGGAACAACCTATTGAATATTTGACGGTTCAATTGGAAAGAATTGCGTTGGCAGAGAATCAAGCAGATTGTAAGTTGAAAGCATGATTTTTAGCTACTCGATTGCTCCATCAACATTTCAAATTTACTTTTTATTTACTTTTTCCCTCGGTATTCAAAGTTCACTCGAGTTTTTTCTCCTTTTGGCTTCTTTTTACAAGTAAAAAACTGATTGAACAAAAAAATATGAAGTGTCATAATTCCATTCTCCGAAATCCGAGTTTTTCGATTTTTGGCATTTCTCGCTCGTAATTTGATTGAAGTTTAAACAAAAATTCAAATAAATAACTCGAAAAATAGTTTTTACAATTTCTCAGCCTAAAAATGATCTTTTCATGTAATTTTACAGCAGCCACGAGTTTCAACAACAAATTAAAGTTTTACCAGAATGCGCTGGATTTGATAATCCAATCGCAACCGGTGCTGAAGGTTTTGATCGAGAAAGCAACGACAGCGAGTAAAACGATAGTCGTCGCGGACAACAAAATGACCGAGAAGATGACGGAGCTAGAAAATTTTCTGGAGCCTGGTGATACGAACGTCGAAGATCGCAAACAACGAGAGGAAGAGGAAAAATTGATAGTATTGCTCGAGCAGAGGTTACAGTATTTATTAAAATCGCTTATAAAACTGTGCCGTGATAAAAATAACGAGAGTCTCGATAAAGGGCCCTCCCAACGTCCGTCCAAGTCTGAAAATTTAGTTAATATCTATAAACAGTGTTACAGCCTTACGTTGCAACGAGAAACACTCTCGGGCCTAAGATTACTCGACCACATGTCCGAGGTGTTGGGGATTATAGAACGAAACATAAAACAGGGCTCGGATACTTCTTAGATTCGAAAAATCTAGAAAAAGAACAAAAAACAGAAAATCCGGATTTAAAAAGTCTTGGTTCTCCCGTTTTTCAAGATTTTTCAATTTAAGATTTTGAAAAAGCTTAGATATTGGAAAATCTTAGATTTTGAAAAATCTAGGAAAAGAAAAAATCGAAATTTCTGTTTTTAAAACCTCGATATTGATGACGTCCAGGTTTTTTATTGCCTTGATACTTGTGCTCAAAACCCCCAGCTTTTTTTTTCTTCATACCAATGTTTCAAGACAAATTAAAAGTCTCTGTTTTTCCTTTTTATACATCTCGTTCCGACCATGTAAATAGCGACTTCTTAAGATATTACTTATTATATTTATGTTTTTAGTCTCTAAGACGTTAATAAACTGGAGTTCCTCGTTTTCAAATATTCGAGCTTTTCTTCAGTTGTCACATTTTTTTCTGTATTCAACAAACTCTGACGTTTTTTTTTGCTCAAAATGACAGTTGTCTGTGCCGAGAAAAACGTGGATCTGTCAAAAGTACTAAAAAGAACACTGGGATCGTTTTTGACCTTGTTTAGGATTTACGTTCGGAAAAAAACGTTATAAAGAAGTTTGAGGCTCCGAAACAACCGGTGAAAAAGCTTCAGCCCTCTCAAGAAATTGTGAGATTGTTGAATTATTATTTTCGTTAACATTATGTTTTTTTCTTCATTTTCTTTCAGCAGCTAAATTGGAGAGTCGTTTCTTGATAAAAGAGGCAAATAGCTCGGCATTGATAGTCTCTTCGGTCGAGCAGTCCGACGTTTATTCGATCAAGTCCGTGCCCTTTGCACGAAACACACGCAGAACTATATATTTTTAAACTCGTATAAACTTCACACTCCTCTTCATTACGTGCGTTTTCGATTTTGCCAGTTGCAGTCAAAGTTTCGCCTCCGTTGGTCTCGATCTGACCCTTCGGCTTTTCTCTCTCTCTCTCTCTCTCTCCCTTTCTCTCTCCCTCTCTCTCTCTTTCTCTTCTCATCCAAATTGCATTTTCGCAAACTCGACAGAATCGAGCCAAATGAAATTTGAGCGAGAGGAAATGGGACGAGCGAGGCGCGAAAATCCACTTCCTACAATCTCAATATTACTATGTCGTCTCGTCACCCACAATAACAATGTACTGATTTAACCAACTGTGCGACCAAGTTTTTCCAACTCCATCTCAAACTCCCGTCCGGGATAACCTGAGGGAAGATTTTTTTCGTTATTGTTCACCGCGGCTCCTAATCTCGTTTTCGACATTTCAGATCTCGACGAAACTTTTTTTTTTTTTTTTCCTTGGATCTAGGGAATTGGGTCACGAGTGCGAAACCTCGCGTAAACTATTTTCTGTCTCTTCCGAACATAAATTCATAGAAATAATCGATTTTTTATCAAGAAGTAGCAAAAGATTTTTATTTTTATATTTTTAATGATCGAAATATTTGTAAAAATATTTCTTTTTTTTTTCAATTCAACTAAATAATATTGTTTGTTAATGGTTCATTTTTATTTTTAGCTAAAAAAAGTTCTTATCGCAAAATCATGAAAAAAATTGTGAAAACAAAAATTAAATCAATAAATAAATTTCGGAGGCAGATCGCATTGCCTTGAGTGGGAAAATAATGATAACAACAACATAAAGACAGAATTCCATGATATATTTCGTCAAAAAAACAAAACTCGAAATTATATGGTGAAAAAATAATAAAAGTTCGATCATCTTCGAAGTTGGTCGCAGTTTCGAGAGACGATAAGAATTTATTTTCTTAGTCTATAACTGTACGACATCTACCGAGAGAATCTCTTATCTGGTTCGATTGTGAGCACGGTACAGGAAGCGTGTGTCGTTTGCCCATTCTGGGCGGGATTCCTGGTCGAAGAAGTGGTTCCACGAGGACATGGTGGTCGTGAGAGTCCACGGAGTTAGTGATTGTAGCCAAAACCGCGAGAACGACGAAAATCGTTGACATTTTGATGACGAAAGTCGCCCGTGCTGTTTTCATGTTTGTTTCCGATGGCGTCGATGTATCAGAGAAAAAATAACCAAATCTATATTATTCGTTGTGATTTAAAGTAAACTCTTCCGAACTCGTTCCAAACCGAATCAGTGACTTTGTTCGTATTAAATTTCTGACCAATGTAAACTGTCTATTTATACCAAGTTCCGCACGGTGGTTTACCCACTAATTCTCAATTTCCATATTCCTTATTGCATCGATATCCCGAGTAGTTGATAAACCGTTGAACGCGTAAATATTGAGAAAAAAAAACGAGTCTAAATTAAAGCAGCGAAGTAAGTAAAACATTCAAACACTTTTGTTGCGTCTTTTCTCCAGCATTTCATTATTCGCCGTCTAACAAATGCACATGACATTCGTCAGGAGTGAGCTGTAAACGCGGTCGTTCGTCATTGTTTCACCGTCGAAATAAAAATAGAAAAACTGCGCAGAAAAACAAATCAACGTCATTGAATTTAGGCTTCACTTTACCGTGAATCTGTTTACACAATTAATCAAAATTTATTCGCAAAAGCACCGAACTTTGAATTAATGTTAAATGCAGAATTCGGGGATTCTTTGTCGATATTAAAAAGATCGATAATCGTCTCTCATAACCTAACATTTAATGCGACGTTTTCAAGAATAAATAAGAGAACGAAAAAAATGTATTTCGAAGTTTAGGTGTGACTTGTCGATTCTAAGAGAGCAAACGTTGTTCCGTTTCTTAATGAGGAAAGCGTCAAGGCGAATTCGCAATAGTATGGTCCATGAATATTATATACAAATTCCTTATACATATCGCGTATGTATTAAGTTATATTCAGCGCGAGTTTATCCTGCAAACTGCAATTCAGTGGAAGCTGCAATCAACGCTGACTGGACGATCGAGGGATGGGAGAAAGGAGGAGGGGAGAAAGTCTCAATTTGCTCAACTGAATAGTAGGTACTAGTAATTTGAAGGAAGCGAAGCAAGTGGTGTGTGTAGGAGGGAGTCGATGAAAAAGCCATGCAGGCAAGAGATTTCTCGCCTCTGGATTTTCGTAGTAAACTCGTTGCATACTTTGAACAAAAAATAAAAAAATAAAACGAGAGAGGGTGAAAAAGATCCAGGTATCCGTGACCGTGCTCTGGTCGCTTCGAGACGAGCCAATATTTCCTTTTTCAACAACATTTTTCGCCTTTCAATCCCCAAGGAAATATTTTTCTTCTCAAATCAAATCTTATTCACAAATATAGTTAGATTCCCTTGTGTCGAATGAGCTATATCGTCATTTGTTGATTTTATTTTATTCTATTGACACTTTACAAAATTGAGATTTCCTATAAACAGATTTTGCGATACATCGATTTTAATTACAGGCTCTTTAAATCTTTTAGTCCAAATTTATGTCAGTTTTAATTGATCTAAAACAACAACTTTATTAATATAACAACAAACTAGTTTACTTTTCATTGAGCAACTTTATTTTGAAAAGAAAAACTCATGGAAACGTCAAGTTTGTTTACTTCGTTGTTTATCACCAGCAAACACGACTTTTGGATAATTTTCGTAACTTTTACGTAAAAGAATTTATGAAAAAATGGTAAAAACTAAAGAAATAATTGTTTTATGAGATTTTCGAAGTCTCTGGGTTGTCCTGGTTTTTTTCCCTATTACTGTCGATGGAAAAAATCGAATGAAATTAACTCGATGACAGGATCCAACAAATTGTATATTTTTACATAGTAAAATAATATTCGAGGTTACATGTTGAATCAAAGTTCGAAAATTGTCGCAATAGGTCGTATTTTTCAGGCGATAACAATGTTTTGTTTTATGGTGAAGTTCGACGGCATTTATTGTTAGAATCTCTTCTTTCGTTGGGATTTGGACACCGCATAGCAAATATCGTGGACCGTTTTTCTATGTGTGCCTCATGGTTTCTCGGTTTTCCTGAACGTAGAAGAGTGTCGTGGCTTTCAAGGTCGCGACAGGTCACGGATGTTGTGATTGTAGACAAAATTGCGACAACGAGCAAAATCGTTGACATTTGGACGACGAAAGTAGAGGTCGCCTGGGTCGTTTTCATGATTGGCGCGAGGACGTCAATGTATCACGGAAAAATAAACAAAACTATTTTTTTTCCTCGAATTTCAAGTAAACTGTCGTGGCTTTTCTAAACCGAATCAGTGACTTCTGACAAATGGACATTGTCTATTTATACCAAGTTCCGCGCAGTGGTTTTTCCAGTTTAAAATTGCCTACGTAATTGCTTCGATATTCTAAGTTGATGATAAAATTTACCAAGCGTGGATAATTATTGAAAAAAAATCATTAAAGCAGGAATTATCGTCGTAAGTATCGAATTTTTTTTACTATTTTGTTTTTTTTTCAATGTACCTCGAACAAAATGACTTAAAAATAAGTAATTGTGATATTTCGTTACCGTTGTATCAAATAATACATGTTTTTTGTATGTGCACAAATTATTTGCTATTCGAATGTGGAAATCATTGACGCAGGCCTTACGTGTTTCTTGAATGAACGATTGTCTCTGCAATCAGCACGACCTTCTTCTTCTCCTCCTTCTCCTATTTGGCTAGTCTCCCGTCTTTTTCAGTGAGACTAGCCTGGCCACTGTGAACCCCGTTCCGGCGAAGGATCGTTTAGCATCACCTAATGTGAAAATTTCGTACTGAACGCGGACGCTCCTGCACTATTAATATCCGGAAAGGACGCCATGTTTATTTCAATTTCTTTCAGTTGATACCAGCGGCCCTGGTATTCGGAAATGAAAGTGTCCGTTGGGAGAATATATTTTAGACACCACGAACAGAGGATTTCCGTACAAAACATTTATCGTGGAACTGCGCGTAGTGTTCTAATGGACTTTAACGTACGACGTAACTCGTTCAAACACACGACTAAAACTTTAATCCGACCCAAAACCTCTGTTTTAATGCAACTTTTTTTTTTTTCAACCGATTCATTATTATTATTAATCTCTCCATTGTTTACTTTATATTAACTTACGTTTTTCATTAATTCGCTCTCTCTGGGGAATAACCGGTAAAAAACTTTTAATACAATCGGAATCAAATAAAAATATGAATTCAGCAGGCGTGATTTTTTATTATTTAATCGAATAAAAGCTCCATTGAAAATATGCCTTTGTGAAATGTGGAATAAATAGATGGATATTATCCATTGTTCGATGTACTTCATAATCCATGTTAAATGTCAACGTTATTTCCTCTCGTGTCCGCCATAGGGCGTCCCTCCCAACTTCCGGTTATTCTCCAGCTGCGTGCACAGCAAGGGTAACGATTCTTTTGTACAATAACGGTTGCAGCACACCTCGGGGGTTATAAAAAAGTGAAAAAAAAAGTTTTTCTCGTGAAATAGTGCCAATATTCCGCTTGGATTAAATGGAAGCTTTGGAAAAACATGTGAAAGCGAGTTCGAAGCGATGGCTCCCGCGTTTCAAATTTCGGAATAAGTATTATTTTTCTACGCAGTAACGAACTTCTAGCTGAGGAATCCGAGAGCGATCTTTTGAAATTTCAATCCACAGTTCCGTGAGTTTTTTTTTGTGTTTCTTTTATTTCGATATCCGGCATTGATTTTTTTCTTTTTTACTGACTCTTGCACAGCGTTGCAGTGAAGTTTCAATTTAGTTGATAGACAGAAATCGAAAATAGAAAAACCTTCAAATGTTTTTTCCACTTCATTATTCTAGATTTTTGCCTGGAAATGTTGCATTTTAACTCCATTTTTTTTCGATCCCCTGGAATCCATTGAAAAACTTTTCGGGTCATTTTGACCCCAGACCATAAGCTAATGAGTGTTTACGCTTTTTGTTTTTTCACTCAAATTGTTTCTCAACACAAAAACGCAATTAAAGTAGCACTTTATTGACATATTAAGCTTTTTACAATGATTATTAGTTCATTTTGTTTGTAAAAATGAACGAAAAATAACACGAAGCGTTAAATTATCAGAACCCCTTTTTTTCTCGATAAATATCCTCGTTTCTCTCTCCCTCTCCATCTTGTTTAAACTTTTCATGGATAAAAGCTTTAATAGAGGAGAAATCTCGCAGCGGGTATGCTCTTCACAGGCAGACACCCCGGGGGCTCGCATAATACACGAAGAAACTCGTGACTTTTCTCCCCGTTGTGTGTAGCGCATAGTGGCGACGGGCTTAATAAAGCTTTTCCATTTTGGTTAAAGTGTCACGTTTCTCTCGGTGACTCTCTCGTTCGAGTTTATACACAAGAGAGGGCAAGGTCACCGCTCTCGCGACCTGTTTCGACATTTTCGTCGTTGTGTAGGGAAGTTTTCGTGTCTCGGAATATTATGATTCTTTCGTTACACGAGTCGAGTCGACATTTTTCCTCGCTTCGTTCACTCGCGCGCCGATTTTCATAAAACTTTACGTTCGATCACAAAAAATACACTTTTTTGTGATTTCTTTTTTGTCTGAGAACGTTTTTAATATATTTTATTCATCACTGTCAATTTAACGAAAGTAAAACTCGAAAAAAATCTACACGAGACACGAGGAGGCCATTTTTATTCGCGGTTGGAGGTTAGGTTTCTCGTTTCGCTGTCACGCAGTCAAAAAATATTATTTCCAAGTTTCCGAACCATTATAACAATCTGTTTGCAAACTTTTTTCGTCTTCGTCATTCTGAATATCTTCGGGAATGCCCTTCGACTTTTTGTCCTGTTGAAACCTCTTAAAGGATTAAGTGTAGCGTGAAATATTCATAAAGTTGGCGTGCCAAGAAGCTTTAATTCGCGTCTTTCTTTCGTTCAAGTACGAAAAAATAACACGATCGGTCGAAGGGTCGATCCGAGGTCATTTTCGGATTGAGGACACAATTATTGGCAAACTATCACTTTTATCTACTAGAGACTTTGAAAAAACTTTTTTATTCCTTTCGTATATATATATATATTTACGTTCTGAAGTGCAAGACTAACTTTTTATCTTTCCTTTCGTCTGACACTAATAAGACTATGTATGTATATAATTCGTATATATAAAGAATTCCATCAAGCCGAGACGCAGGAGTGCTTCGAAAGCTTTCCAAAACTTTTTCACGTTGCTATAACATTTTTTGTAGATAGACACTTTTGCCGGTGGTAAAACGACGACGAGATTTTATCAAAGGGAATGAGAAAAATTTCGTCATTTTTTTTTTATAGTAGTGATCGCGTATCAAAAATTCATTCAAATTAATCTTGATCTATAAAATCTACGTATTGTTCGATTTTCACAATAATTGGTTACGAAAATTTCGATACAAGAAAAATATGAAAAATTACAGATTTTCACCAATGAACACAATATTTTCGAACGATTTGCTGTCAAATCGCTTAGAAATAATCGATGAAACTATGACATCGTGAAATCTTGCATATCAATCGATCGTTTCGCAAATAACATGCAAATGATTTATTTCATTATTATATCAAATTTTGCGGACGATTTATATAAAAATTTTGAATTTATCTGACCAGCTGTTTTTTTCTTGAAATTCTATATTTATTCACGAGGTAATTTGCGAGGAATAATTATCGTCGAATTGTCGACGTGGCTTAAAAATAATAAAATTTGGAAAATCTTGTTGCAAAAACTCTTCCTCACAATCGTAGGGTTTCTTTTTATAGAATATTCGACTTTTCAGTCGCTCAGAGCTGCTGGACTGCGAATTGTTCGATGTTTCAATGAAATTTTTTTTTTTTTTTTTTTTTTTTTTGTAAAAGAAATCACTCGAATACGTCACGAGATCCAAAGTGGCAGGATAGACAAAGGACAGTAGAAAAGGAGAAAAGAGGAGGTGAACGTACACCGATGGGACAAAGTAATGGGAGGGTGTTGCAGTTTTATTGGGCAATAAAGGTATGTTCGTTCGTTGACGAGAATTTTACCGAAGCAGAGAGTTTCGTCTTCAATCACTTAGTCGTTGTTGAAATTCTTGGTCACGAACCGGCAAATCGTCAAAGTCTTAGTTTTATTTGTTTCTTCGGTTGTTAATGGTTGATGACAAAATGGCGGGAAAAAAAATGTGTTGCTCGAAATATAGCTGCAAACATAAAAGAGACAAATTACGAACGAAAAAAAAAACGAAAACGATTCTCATTTCGAATTTCTTCCTTTCTTACGTGATTTATACGCGATAAATTTAATATCATTATTATTTCGACGCAGAGTCGTAGAAAATCTTGAGATTTTTCGCTTGGAAAGATTTGCCCATAAAATCGAGTTGACGTCTTGGAAACGATTTTTTTCATGAGAATGTGTTGACTTGGATATTAATTTACGATTTTCACATTCGTATATATTTAAGTACGGTCTGGTGGCTCTTGTGGAGCGAGGCAAATCGGCTCACATCGGTTAACGAGCAACCCTTAAAAAGGGTGGCTTGTCCTGGTGCTCGCGGAGTGCCTCTCGCAACGAGGGCCGGAGTTCGTCGAGTCTTTTCGATTTTCCTCTTGGACCATCCTTATCGGCGAAAACCTGGAGCTTTTGGGGGACCGCAGGACGCGAGTGATTTCGTACGCTTAGATATTAAACGACTGGGTAGCTTTTTTTTGGTTCGTGGTGTCGAGGAGAAGCTTTTGCTGCAAATCAGAAGAGCCTCGGATTAAAATAAATCCGAATAAAAAATTTCGAGAAAAATATATCTTCGACCTTTTCTCGAGGCATGGAAAATATTATAAAACAATTAGGTTCAATCTCCTGGGCCCGATTTTTCGATTAAATCGTTCCTGAACAGTTTTATTATCGCCTGAGGATTTTTTCGGGTTTATTTTCCATGGAAAATAAATAAAAACGACGACAGCAACTTTGGGCATTAACTCACTGGGTCAATTTGACCCGGAGCCTATTTCAGAAAACTGTCAACAGCAGCCCTTCGATTTGTTTAGTATTAAAAAATAAAAAATTGATTTTTTTCAAGATATTTTTGATATTTTTATTGCCATTTTTCAAAAAAGTCAATTAACCGTAGAAGGATTCGTGAAAAATGTCATTTTTCGAAAGAAACGACAAAAAAAATGGTGCCATGAAAAAATTAGCGAAGAAGGCGTTACGTTGGCTCATTAAAAAAACGATAAAATCGTTAATTCTGGTGAAACATTTTATTTTTTGCGAGACAGGAATAAATAACGTCGAAAAATGAGTCCGGGTTAAAATAACCGAGTGGGCCACCAAAGAGTTAAAAAAAATAAAAAAAGGAACAGACTTCATCCTTAAATTCTCTGGACGTTGAAAAAATGATACGAACATATTCGAGTCTATATTTCGAAACCGGACAAACGATTTTACATGGCATAAGCGCTTTAGAATATCGAACATCGTTTCCAGGTCATCGAAGCGTAAAAAACTGCTTAATAATCCATAGCGTGGACCGAGCTTTTGGTTTTTAAAAAAGATTTAGGTAGACTACAGAGGATAAAGCTTATTCGAATGTTCTGAGTATACAATCGACCAGCAGTCACGGAATAAACCAATAGTTTTTATTTATTTTATTTCTATTTATGTATAGTTTTTAGATTATCATTTTTTTTAAATGACGCAGATTCCCATCATGATTTTTGGTGAAAACTTTCTGGCATTAATCCCGAACAAAATGCAGTTGGATTTTTTACGAATAAACAAATAGTTTTTATTTTACGATAAATTAAAAAAATTACTCAGATTCCGATCATGATTTTTGGTGAAAACTTTCCGACATTAATCCCGAACAAAACGCAGTTGGATTTCCTGCTAATAAACGAATACTTTTTATTTTACGATAAATCGAATGAAAAAATGAAGTTTTGGTCGCGAGCAGTCAATAGTTCGATGTCGCAAGAATCTTTGGAGGGTTAATCGACTGAGTCAAAAAAAGTATAAATTCTAATTCCGTAACAATATCGAGAGTGAGTCAGAGGAGCCAGTAGGATTGTTGGAAAGCTTGGAAAACAGTTTGCATTATCATCATCTAATGACAATGCAATCTGCATAGTGAAGCGAAATAGCGTACGGTACTGATACCCTGGAGAACCGAGGAGAACTGCCGCATGTATACAAAACGAAGGGTATAAACGCAAGAGACAAACCGTTGGGACACGATTAGTTCATCTCTCTCTCTCTCACACTATAACGCCATATGTATCGAGCTATATCCTTTATTTCGAGGTAATGTCGCGTGATAACGATCCTACCGTCATGTCCCATAACCAAACACATATAGACGTACCCGTAGGTACAGTTACCCTCCTTTTTCAACCCTTTATCCTTTCTCTCTCTCTCTCTCGTTCCCTTTTTCCCTTCAGGTCCCTTTTGGCTGAATCTCTCTTTCTCTTTCTCTCTTTCTCTCTCTCTCTTTCTCTCTCTCTCTTTCTCTTTCTCTCTTTCTCTTTCTCTCTTTCTCTTTCTCTCTTTCTCTAGGTGTACGATTAATGCAACGAACATCACCTCGTCCGGGTGGCGCCCTCTAGTGGCATCAGAATGTACCATGATACCAACTGCTTTTTCCTTCTCTCTCTCTTCCTTTCTCTCTTTCTCTTTCTCTCGTCACTCGAATGAAAGCCTGAAGCCATTTCATTTGCATTCTCGAGTGGCCCCTCGAGCACGAACACACGCACTATTACACTTTCCATTACTACACAGTGTCCATACATACTATAGTTATTATTCGTACACATCGCAACTACCTCTAACTCCCGTTTCCAGCTATTCTATCAGAATTCATACATATAAATCCATACATGTCTACCATACATTTACATTATTGCTATATATTACATTCGTGTTATCCTTCTTGATGGAGGGACTCCTGCCTACCTTCGTAAGGTTATGCAAGCTTGTTACGTCTAACGAGACTCAGGAAAGAATTCATCCTAGCCTCGTTACACCTTTATATCGTTAAAAACAACCTTCAACCTTTCCCAAGGGTAATCGTTCTCGAGCTCTTTCAATCTTATCACTTTTTTCTCCTTATCTTCGATGCGGACCTTCTAAAAATCGGGTTTTCAGACGTTCTTTTGAAGTGGGCAGTATTTTTGGCTCCTACGAAAGAATTTTTACGATATTTCTCGTAAATTATTGAAAAATTCAACATTTTTTTTTATTTTTGAAGTTTCTTTGTCGAATTCTTCGTCTGTTTTCAAAGTTTCTGCATTTCTTTCAATTTGTGTTTGTTTGTTGTTCAAGGGGATGTTTTTTTTTCTTTCCTTTTCACGGTACCTCTTCGATCGTCAGTGTTTTCCCTTTGGAGTAATATCTTAAGCTCGTAGATTCAGCGTATTTTGTGATTACGAAAGAGGGGAAAAGCTGCACGACGAGTGCGTGGTGAAAAAACGATTTTTATCGTCCACTGCGATCCACTACCCTCCGCAGGACTTTGACGGCGGGTTATCATTAAGCCGTAGTAGCGTTCCTTGTGGCTTTTCTCTCACTTACTACGACATCTCCGAGGCCCTATTGTCCGAGGGACCGGGCGATATCTCGAGAAATGAGAGCCTTCATTGATGTCGCCAATCCCATTTGGAATTCCCACCCTTCGTTCATCCCTTCCGTATGTTTATCGATCCCTGACTAACAAAAGGGCGCAACCTTTCTTATTTGATGCGCAACAAGGTTGAGCGCTTTGTTTTCCAAACATTCAATTTACAGGATGTCCTGAAAGTTATCAAATAAAAAATACGAAAAAACAAACCCAAACAAATAAAAAATGATTTTTGCCAAAAAAAAAACAAAAATATTGACACTAAATAAAGTCAAAAAGTTTCTTTTTAAGGATTTCAGGATTCGAAGAATTCAAAAATTCAACTTTTATCAAAAAAATACGAACTTGATTCCATTTTTTCCACAAAAATCTCCAAAATATTTTATTGACGTTCCCCTCACTGCGGACACCGCCTACATTTGATATTTTCTCTTCCGCTTTTTTTTTTCTTACCGCGAAGGCGACAATGAAATTATCCCCTCCGGGAATATCTCAACATTAGTATCTTTACGGTTCCAAAATAAAAAGAAAATATGAAAAAAACTGTCAGGCACGTACCGTTCGCTGTGTGCACACACGCTTTTTTTTATTTCCTCTGTTTTGCCCTTTTTTTCTCAATGTTTTCATTGGATTGTCTTCGGGTAGGCGTAATTCTAATAAAATGAGATTTTCATAATTATCGATAATTACGAAGCTTCGGTGCGACGTTCAAGCCATTTTTCCAACATTTTTCTCTGTATTTCGTAAATAAAGCTCAACGAATGATATTTTTTATATTCTTCGAATATTTCATTATTTTTGGCTCTACAAATAGCTGCTTCGTATGCAATTCTTTTTTTTTTCTTTTTTTTTCTTTAACATTATGACTTTTTATCGAGGTCATACGAGCGTATCAAGAATGGCTTGAGAGAAAAAAAGAGTGAGAGAGAGAGATCGCGGTTCAGCCATACGTGAATAATGTTCTGCTATCAGATTAGCCGATGGCGTGCGTGACGACGATGCCCTGGTTTCCTTATAATCTATGTAGAGCGTATCATCCTCTCGCAGAATATGTTATGCCTCATCCGCGCGATAACAGGACGAAAATGTTGTTATTTTACGACACTTCGTTCCGTTTGTACGAAAAGATATTTTATCAAAATTCGTGTGATTAAAACTGATTGCTTTTTTCACACTATTATTTTAATTGACTCGGGGAACAAGATTTAATTGTAAAATTAATCTGAAGGAGCCTAAAAAAAGATCTTTAGAGATTTTTTTTCAAAATTTTCTTCCAATTTTTCCCTTGATCCTCGTTGACAATCTCTTAAAAATTCCAAGAAATATACGATTTTGTAATTTTCGCTAAGTGCAATAGTCGTTTTTAACGAAAAAGAAGATAAAAAAAGAATCCTTTGGATCCTTTGTCATTTTTAGTCTCGTATGAACGAATCGTGTACAAAAGTGTAAAATTTTCATGAATATCCACGAATATGTGGATTTACCAGTGTAAATACACGTTCAAGAAAAAAACTCGGGAGCGAGTCTAAAAAAAAGAAAAAGTGAGAAAAGAGAGAGAGACTACGAGAAAAAAATGGTCGAGGGTAGAAATTTTGTTATAGGAAAACAGGAAGTGACGTTGGAAAAGGACGAGATAGTCAACAACTCGTACCAAAAAGTACGAGTTTAAGAACGAGGAGGAAAAAAAAGAAACGGTGTCTCGTTCATCCTCAGCAAACATGGCAAAAGATCGTACGAGGTCCTGGTTAAATAACGCACAATATAACTGTACATAGCGATGACAAATATATACAAAGCTCAGTTGGTTCTTCGGCACAAAAGCTCGAGCAACTACAACCCCCAACATTCCATATAACACACTCCCAGCACCAAATATATAGCCCTTTGAATATTGTCCGAGAGGGAGAGACAATTCTCCCCGCGGTGTAATCATCCGTGTGTCCTTTATTTCGTGTTATAACGCTCCACGAACAGTGATAACAACAATCACCCTTTTTCCTCCCTCATATTCTGACTTACACGTGTATTACGAATCCTCGCACATACGTGGCTCGCCAGACGCAGGGAAGCATAATCTTGGCAGAGCTACCTTTGGGACTGTATATAAAAAAAATAAAAAGTTTCCTTAGTACCGCAAACCGCACTTCCGCCATCAGAGAATATAGAGATTTACGAAAAAGGGAACTTTCGAGGGACATAATTATCAGGAAATGTACTAGATTTTTTTTTTTAGTGCTTTTTTTCTCTTTCACAGTTCCTTTAGTTGGAGTGTATCTGTTTTTTTTATTGATTTTTCGATTTTCGAAAAAGAGAACTTTTAAGGGACATAATTGTCAGAAATGCATATTTTTTTAGTGTTTTTTTTAGTTCGAGTGGATCTTTTTTTCAAATTAGTATATTTTTTTATTGTTTTGATTCATTTTTTTTTATTGATTTTCTCGATTTTCGAAAAAGAGAACTTTTAAGGGACATAATTATCAGGAAATGTGTATTTTTTTAGTGTTATTATTTTCAAGTTTCCTTTAGTTTGATCTGTTGTTTTTTTTTGTTGTTTTTTCGATTTTTAGTTTTTCGTTCGTTGGCAGGACTATTGCGAATTTTCATCTAAATTATTCATCAAAAAATTAGATCCTGGTTTTTTTTTTTTTTTGATAAATGACAGGAATTTTATAAAAGTTTGAGGTGCACTTTAAACATCCCAGGAATCCCATGAATTTTATTTTTCTCAAAAATCCGAATGAAACTTAGATTTGGAGGCTTTTGGGTTACGAAGATATAGAAAATTGAGAGAAGTATAAATTAAACATATTGTACCTCAAGTATTCATCGTTCACGCTACTTTGTTCTATGGAAAAAAATTGCGCTTAGAGTTTTCGAGTATTCTCAAGAACTCTTCGAAATGCAAACACTACTCGGGAGAGTGAGTTGAATGAAGGACTCGCCACTGGAGCATATTTTTACGTAATTAGTCACTGTTTATAAAATCCTTAAAAAAAAAAACTATAATTTTATTAACTTAGATTTCAGAAATGAAAAAATGTCTGAAATCGTGAAAAACAAAAAAAAAAACGAATGTTTTCGATTAGAAATGAAGATAATGGTTTAAAAATCATTTTTTTTTTCGAATTTTTCAATTGGAGCAATAAAAAGTACAAAACCAAAGAAAAAAAACGTACAAACTTGATTTTCTCGATAGATTTTATTATGTAATATAAACTTATGTGTTATACATTGCTACATGCTTTCTCCTCGATCTTCCTTAATTCTAGATTGTGTCCTATGAGCTACCTTAAGGATTCGACTTAACGACTAGAGAATGCACAGATCTTGTACAGAATATATCATTTTGTTTGTAATTTATTAATTTATCATCATCATCATTATCATTATCGTTAGTCTCACGATCTGTTTGTTTGTTTGTTTGTTTATTCAATATTTTTTGTTTTTTTTTTTTTTTCAATTTAATTTAATTGTAAATTTTATTAATTATTCATTCGTCGTCGAAATGATCTCGTGTTTCGTTTTTTTTTTTTCCTGTCACACTCACACGTTTACCCGGATCTTTTGTTCGCTACGTGACGAAATTAACGCACTCGCCTAATCGTCTTAACTCGCCTCGAAGGGATCGTTTTTTTTTTTTTTCGTTACTTTTTTTTGTTTTTTTTTTTGCCGACAAAGGAATACTATTGTGTCTCTTTGCTGTGTCAGAGGTTAAGAAAAACAGGAGGCGAGTTCAACGCGTCACGTAGCCACTATCTAATTTGTGAAACATTAATCTTAACATTGTTTAGATTGCCAACATTCGGTCCTTCCTCGTTTCCCTCTTTTTTTTCCACTATTTTTCATCCTTTGCCTATTTTTTTTTACTTTTTCATTCGTTTTGTTTTCTGATTACTCAGAATAACGTGTTTTCAAAAATGTCGCCCTTGATTCTGATAAAATTAATTTTTTCAATTCAATTTGTTTTTTTTTTTTTGATTAATTAAATCGTTTCAAAGTTAAATAGTTTTAAAATAGTTCCAATTAATTCGAATGCAAATTTCCCGGATTTATTGGTTGAAATATTTTTTTTTCACGTTTTTACGATCGAAATGATCTGAAAGATAAGATTTTGTGTTTGTAAATTTTTTTTTGTCATGGATTTTGATTGAGCAATTATTTCGAATCACTCAATTTTTCATCATTACTCAGGCGTTTGTATGAAAAATTGAAATCATCGATAAAAATGCTTTTTATCTTGCTCTTTGAACCAACGGTTCAAACTTTTTCTTTTTTTTCGAGAAACTCCGCGTAAGAAGGACCGACACAATTAGCAATTCTTTGACATACAATAATAATAATAAAAATTAAAATAAAATAAAATTAATAATAATAATACGTGACCTATGAATTAGGATTTTTTGTTACGATTAGAACATTAGTTATTAATTATTATCGTTAAGATTTACGTGCTAAGATATAATACACTCACCTAACACGATAACACCTGATGATATTTTTGTTGTTGTTTTTTCTCATTTGTCCTCTTTATCGTTTCTTTATTTTTCTTGTGCTTCTGTTCGTTTTTTTGTTGTTTTGTTTTGTTTTTTTCATATTTTTTAATTTGTCTTTGTAAAAATGTGTAGTTTCTCGAGTCAACGAGAAAAAGTGTAATTCGCGAGTGACGAAAATGACTTGATGAAGAATTTCAATATTTTTTAAGCTTTTTTTCCAAGGGTCATGGGTTCGAATTATCGAAATAACATAATAATTTTTTTTTTTTTAACTCGCATAATTTCAAGAATTCGGTAGCTTTGGAGGCAAATGTTGAAAATTACGTTCACAAGCGATGCGAAATGTCAAATGCAACTTAAAAGCTTCGTGTTTCGTACTCGGATTGTCGCAATAATTTACAGCACTTTTTAATGCTTTTCCGCCAAAATAAGAAAATAGTTTGACGACGATTCGCAGTCCAGAGGAAACGGTTTGGAAAGCAAAAAATTTCAAGCAAAATAAAAAGTTTCCTTTTTGTCGCCATTTGGTGATATTTCTTGAGACAACTTTGAAGATTTTTTTTTCAACTGTCGCTCCTCTCACTGCGACGAAAATTTGATGAAAAGATCGTGTAGTTTTTGCCTACGAAGGCGTCGAAGAAAGCGGATCGATTCACCAGTGAAAAAAATCGACCGATGGTTTCGCGGATTCCGCGGAGCTCGCGGGGCACGGACTCGCGCTGCCGCACCATTTGGTTTCTTTGAGAGGTGGACACGGGGCGCCGCCTCTTCGAGGGTTTAATTTGACCTGTCTCGTTCTTTGAGTCTCGCCAACCCCGCAGCTACGACTGCAAGCACTCCAGGGACCCCAGTCGTCGACCTTGCAGTCCCTCGGCGGACCTGAATGGAAAAAACATCGTGAGAGATCGCGAGGCTGGGGGGAAAGGGAGGAAGAAGTTTTGCAGGCTTAAGGTTTGAGGGGGTCACGTGGTGCGTGTAAAATAATGATGGGGTTGAAAAAAGCGGAGTTTGGAGCATGGTTCCCTCTATTTTATTCGTTGCTCAAAGGCGCGGGGGCCCTTTGAATAAAAATTCAAGGGAAAATGGACCAGGTGACTTCAAAGTCACTTTTCGATCTTTTTTTTTGCTCTCCCGCGAGTTCTCTGCGATTCGACGAGTGTTTTTGTCAATTGGACGATAAGAAAATGAGAGAGTTTTAAAAAAGCTTTAAAACTCGAGAATAAATCGCACTTATCACGTTTAATAAATGTTCCAAGTTTGATAATGCTTGCTGAGGTGATAAAGTACTCTAAATCATCACGTCTGATGGTTCTTTCAAACGTGGCTCTCGGCTTCGTGGGACTTTATGGTACGAAATCAAGTTTTACGTGTTCAGAGAGCGAAAGAGAGAGAGAGAGAGAGAAGGCGAGTTATTCCGCGTGTTGAGGCTTAAACCTCGCCGTTCGCACGGAAAAACATCGTAACCAACAGACGGAGAGAAAAGGAGGGAGAGAGAGAAAGTTAAGAGAATAGAAGGGAAAGAGAGAGAGAAAGAAAAAAGTGCAACCCTTTGACGAGTCACGCGAAAAATATGGCTATTGAACCGGCTTTCCCATTAACTCCCATAAATTAAAAAAAGCTCTCCCTTTCTCTCTCTCTCTCTCGGCTTTTTTTTTCAACAGTGTTCACAGCGATCTCTCTCTCTCTCTCTCTCTTTGCTCGCGAGAGGGATAAAAGCTCTCGTTCCATCGTCTGACTGGCCAGTGCGGCGTCGTTTACTACCCCGTCTCCGCCGCTGGAACGGTTAATTGAAACTTTGTCCGTAGGGCGGCGTTGTTGAGGGGGTGCAAAGGTAAAGCACATAGACGCGCCAACAGGACCAAATGAAGCTTTTTTCGTCCCTTCTTTTTTGTAACCTTCCGTTTACAGTAAGAAAGAAATTTCCGTATGTGAAGAGCAAGAGAGAAAGAGAGACAGCTAAAGAGTAGAGGGAGAGGAAAAAAAATGGTAAAATAGTCGGGAGCTTGGACTCGTCAAATGGACAAGGTTTTCAAGTTTTTAATTATTCAAGGCCCAGCGAAAAGCAAGGTGGCAAATAGTCCGTAATCATTTCAAAAAGAATCTTTTTCTTTTCATTCTTTTCATTCTTTTCTTTCTTTGTTCTTCGACATTAATTACCAGGGTTGACGGATTTTTTTCGACCCATGGGTTCATTTCGATGTTCCGGAATTGTCAAAAAAGAAAAAAATAAACGTAGGTAAGGAAATTTGACCAGGGTCCATATTAACTGGCATTAAAAATGTCCAGACTTTAATCAAATCCTAAAAATGTCCATTTTCTACCATTTTTTTTTATGGGCAGAATTTTTATGACAGAAAAAAAAACCAGAAGTTTACTAACGTGATCTTAGACGATTACCCTTCAACTGCAATCTCCGATGTTTCATTCTGAGTTTGTGCTGATGTTTTTTCGAGACTGGGGTTGAATTCGTCCAAGTGTAACGATGTCCATGTCCATTGGGACTCGTCGAATTGGTGCTTCGATCCTGTAAGTTCTCCTTGTTCTCCAATTTTTCACGAGTATTCAAAAAATATGAAGACGCCCTGTTGTCACCCTCTTGTCTTGGTTTCTCATCGACGAAATTTCCTCTCGAGTCTTCTTCCCGATGAACTTGATTTTCCGATTGTCTTGAGTCGTGCGGTTCTTGGCTCGATTCCGAAAATTTCGACCTTGGCAATGAGAACGACGAGACTATCCCGTCGATTTCAGCAGCTTTTTTTTTGTCGAATGGCTCTTCCGTTACTGTTGCTCGTTGCTCGTCACTTCCGGTTGTCCAGTACCTGCGAACAAACGTTTAATGAAATAAATTAACATCTCGATCCCCAGATTTCGTCGCTTTTACAAACGAGACTTTGAAAAATCGTTGTTTTTTTTTGTTTCAAATTGATTTTGTAGTATTTTCCAAAAAAAAAATCCCCAAAAAACCTATTTTTTTCGGCCTCCAGAGTCGCCCAAAGTCTTAAACATTGTTAAGCCTGCAACTTGAGAAATTCTTTCCGATCCTCCATTATTACATCTCGTTAACGTTGTTTCGTGAACTGGAAAACCAATTTGGAAAGATCGTAAGTAAAAAAACAAAAAAAAAGAACTTGCAGACGAAAAGGGAAGCCAATTGAACCCCGGAATAGCAGAGGCAAACATTTTTTTCTTACTGCAAGCAGGAGAGTGAGAAATACGTGAAATTCTAGCCAACAAGTTGCCCCTGTATTTGGGTCGAACGTCATATGAGAGTGAAGGCTCATCAACGAGACGAAACCGATACTCTTTTCCGTTTCTCTCTCTCTCTCTCTCTCTTTTTCTCACTTTTCCTCACGTCTGCTTCCTACTTATTTCTCTCTCCCTCCCTTTCCCTCATTCCACCCCTTCTCTTCGTTTTCGTAACTCACTCGATCACGTCTGTTGCACATTGCTTAGATACGATAGCCCATTATCGATTTTCTGTATCTGTATCGTATATTTCGAGGATGGAGTCTCACGCACCCCGGATATTACATGGGATAAGGGTTGAAGGAGCCAATAAAGCCACCTTAAGGCGATAAACGCACGTAGAAATGCGATATACACTACCCTTCAAAAGTTTCCACCAAGTCTCATTTTTTCTTATTATCTGTAAACATTATTTTCCCAATCGTTCGACTTTGAGCCTGGAAACGAGTCATTGATAAATAATATTAAATAATAAACACAGTTTTTTTCCCAATCACTAAGTTAAATCGAGTCAAGAATATTGGAAATTTCATGTAATTTAAGAAAAACAGAATTTCTAGAATCAAAGAGACCCATTCAATGGATAAACAAATATTATTCTAAAAATTTATCGAATTTAAATGTCGACTTTTTTTAAACTTTTTTTTATTCAATTTTTATAGACTATTTATCAAATTCTCCAACATTATTTATGAAAATACGATTTTTTCAGTGTTCAGGCAAAAGGAAAAGAAATTTTAGCAATATTTTTATTTAACGATCGATCTAAATATTTAAGTTTCCTTATTTGTCTATTCACTCGTTGATTTTTCTTAATAACGATTTACTTCGAAACTTTTGAACGGTAAAGTACGCGAATATACGTCCACGAGACACCTGCGAGTATCGCAAATAGAGTAACGAAAAATATCGTGTAGATCGATACTCGTGGAGAACGTAAAAGCAAGAAAGTAAAAAAAAACATATAAATGGTTCGAGAGACTGAGAAAGTGGTAGGCCACTCTCAACGTTATACTATCTTTTCTTTTCGATGTCTCAAGAGAGGCAGATAAAAATCAGAGATATCGATACGATACTGTCTTTGGGATTTATCAGCTCGATAAGAACGCCCATCTTTGGCTATTTTATTCCATGGATTTCTCTCTCGCTGTTGCACGTCTTTGTTCAAAAGAGAACGATTCCTTATTTTCTACCATCAATCCAACATCTCGTGCTCTATAGAGTTTTTCCACTTTCTCTTTCTCTCTTGCTTTTCCTCTGCTCGAATAATTCGAAAAAACTTTTTCCCCTATTTCCTATTTTGGAAGAATGCAGAGAGAACTTTTTTCAACTTTTATTTCTACACGATTCCAAATTGGATTCACTTTTCTCACAGAATCTATTGATCCACGAGAATTTTTACGAGTTAATCATATTTTTCGCAACCCTCATCGCTAATCACGTCAGTTCCAAATGTCGAAATTGAATTTCTTCGTTTTTTTCCTCCATCTTTGGTGGGCAGAGTTAGAACAAAAAAGAATCGATGGATGTGGCTGTGTAAGATTTTTATCAATTGTTTTTCGAGCAGTTGCTGGTCGATTGTAATTTGAAAAAATGTCATGAAAGAAAAGATTTCATTTGAGAAGTTGAAAAAAGAAGCTGAAAATGAAAATTTCTATTTGCGAAAGCTCTTCAAATCTCGTATCGAAAAACCTGTCGATTTATTTCCTTTTTATTTTGATTTTTTTATTAAGAGACGGAAATAAATGATCTCATCGGTTTGGCCAAGTGTGTCGTACGAAAATCCAATATTGTGGCTCTTAACGTGGATCATCTGGTTCACAAAAGTCGTATACAATGTTGATGTACCTCGGAGCAGGCAGTCGCAATAGAAGATGAAAAGAGAGAGAGAGAGAGAGAGAGAGAGAGAGAGAAAAAAAGAGACGAAGGGCACATTTCAATCTTCGTAACTATAAAACTATGTGAAATGTATGACATTTCCTGCTTCAAATTTAACACAAACAGGAAAAGTTGCATGTCCTCGTTTTTTCGTCTTTCGTGCCCTATCTTTGGTTTGTTTTGCATTCAAAACTTTATGTTTTCACGTTCAATCCTTCTTCTGGTAATATTCCAACAACTCTCTCGTTTTTTTCCCCCTCTCTCTCTCTCTCTCTCTCTCTCTCTCTTTCTCTTCGTTGCCGCGCAATACAAGTACAAAGTGAGAAATGCGGTCATAGAATGAAATATATGCATTCGTATCATTCTTTTCTAAGCTTCGGCCATGTTGTACCACGAAATTGCTCCAGTCGAGGCTGAATACGAAAGATGTAAAACAGTCGAAGAGAAATGGAATGGAGCTCCAACAAGAAGAAAAAAAAAAGAAGAAAGACTGCGAGTAGAGAAAGAAAGTACCGAGTGAGACCGGAAAAGAGAGAAGAAATAAAGTTTTCCGACTAGTTTGAGAGCATAAGAAACTCCCTCAATCTTCTTGCAAAGTACCAAAAAAGACAAAAACATATTCATAAATGTCATGACGCTACGACTTAACCTCCAACTTAAACGCTTGTCCTCTGTCATTGAAAATTCCTATTTTCCGGGTCAAATTTAACAAAAGGTTACGAATTAAAGTTTTAAACAATTCGTTAGTCATCTTGGATATTGAAAGTTTTTGATTTTTGAAACTTTGTATAGATTTTTATTGTTTAAAGACATTAGAATTTCGGAAAGAAAAAATAACAAAGTTCTTCTCATATTTGATTAGTTTTTCAAAAAAAGAACAAATTTTTAGAACCAAAACGATTTTTTTTTTTTTTTTTTTCCAAAAAGGCCGCATTCTGAATTTTGATTATCGATTTTTCGAACATTTTTTATCATTCTAAACTTCATTTTTCAAGTTTTTCAAAAAGCTTTCTACTTTTTAGAACAATTACTCGAAATTTGATGAAAATTGTAAGAATTTGCTCGATTTATTCGTACAATTGTGAAAAATTGCAAAATTCAAGTATTAAGAAAGTCTTGTGTGGATGCAAAAGTTAGGTAAGGTTGTCTGTGCTTAGGATGAAGAACCGTGAGTCATGCGGAGGAGCCAGGAATGGCTCGGAATATCTCTCAATCTTGGAGGAAAGTATATTCTTGGAGGGGATGTTGGAGAAAGGGAGGAAAGAGAAGGAGTAAATGAGGCGAGCCAAATGGCTGGCATTTCCGTAAAAGTTAAGGAGCCCAAGATGCCGGTGTACGTCAAGGTATAATTTTGCTGGGTGTGTGGCTCCGCATCTTCGTTGAATTTTTGTACACGAACGAGACATTCCTCGGCGATAAAATCATTTACGAAAGTGTTTCATTCCCGCCGGATAAATACACAGTTCACTAAATAATTCATTTCAAACGAGATTAATAATTGACGGGAATTATTTTGCTGGGAAATAATGATTTCTCGACCAAATAAATACTTAACGAGTTTCAAAGTGAATTATTGCAATTATTCACTTTATCAAAATGACCCGAGCTCCAGAAAGCACTAGAAAATTCATATTTTCAGGATAAATGGAAAAAATTGACGTAATTATCTTGCCACAGTCGTTTCTAAAAGTTAAGGAGTTTCGGTACAAATCGGACAATGTAATGGTTCAGCTTATCTTTAGAGAGAATCAGGAGAGAAAGTTCTATTGTTCTCAAGCAAAGCTCTAACTTGACACAACAAAATTTCGTATAAAAATTACATAATTACTGAAAAATTGATCGTTTTCATTGACAAAAAAATGAATAATTAATAAACGGTTCAACGTCTCCTCGAGGAATCCCAAGTACGAGCAAAAATGCACGAGCAAAATTCTTTGGCACATGGTTTCAGAAGTCTATCGTGTTTTTATAAATGCGCGAAGGCGGGAAAAGAGTCATTTTCCATTCAATTGCTCTCTCTCTCTCTCTCTCTTTCTCTCTCTTCCTCTTTCTTTTCAGGAGAGTATCTATTTTTCTGTATAGCCCGAAGGTGCATGGTTCCTTCGTATAGAAAAGCTAAGGATGTCGTTCAAGTTGGTTCGACGTTGTGAAGGGATGCGAGCAGAGTTAGCGGTGAAGTGAAAGCGCCCGCTCTATTTCCGAAACTCCTAGCGATATCTGAGCGGCGGGGGGGGGGGGGGGGGGTCGAATCTTTTTTTTTGTAGGTGTCCCGCTGGGGGGGCTGTGTCGTTGTTGAAGCTTCGTGAAAGAAATAAATGGCTGCTATACTTTTTAACCAAACTTTTCTATACAGCACCGTGGATACTTTTCATCGATCTTTCTTTTCTCTCTTTCTCCACTTTTTTTTATGTTCCTCCTATCGTTTTTTCAATGCTTGATCTTTCAACGAGCCACTTTTTTATACTCACTTTTCCGCGCCATTTTTTTTTCTTCTCTCAAGATTTCAACCCGGCACACGATCTGCAATATCTCGGTATTTTTTTTTTCTACTCTCCTTCTTCAACGCTATCTCTTTATCGTTCCCCGAGCTTTTTGCACCACGATTCTCGTTCTATTTTTAGGAAAAAAAAAAAAAAAAAAAAAAAAACAAACGCTCGCCCTAGAAATCTTAAACCCTCTTAGAGTTGTCGCATGTGGATTCTGCGGAAGAAACCCCTCAATCCTCGTCATCAGACGAGTGTGTACTTCAGTTTTAATATGCAGAGAGAGCTTCTTTATCTTTATCTCCATTTCTCTCTATTACACTATTCCTCACTTTCTCTCTCTCTCTCTCTCTCTCTCTCTCTCTTTCTCTCTCTCTTTCTCTCTCTTTCGTCCTCGCGCGAGGTGCTTCAATGGCTCTACCTTATTAGTACGAGCTCCAATTTGGAGCAAGAGCAGAGACCAAGCACCGAGATAAATTTTCCGGTGATATTAGTAACTCGTAGCTTTTAATTCGAGTACGTTTCTCCTTCTCTTTTCCTTTTTTTTTTCTCTTCTCTCTCCATCTTTTTTTTTTTCTATTCGAGTGAAATTTCTGTCTGTTCATAACTCTCGTAATTTTTATCACTTCAGTCGTTTCTATGACCAATTGACGCGTCGATTTATTAGCTGATGCTCGATAATGAAAATTTTCAAATTGGCCTTTCAAATTTGACAGTAAATCACACTTTTTATGATTTTTATTCTCATCGATATTTTTAATCATTATCTTTGTACTTTGTTTCAATTATTTCATTTGTACTGAGGTTCTTTTTTGGTTTTTTTTTGTCAATTCTGTTTTTGTCTTACTGACAATTAAAAAAATTTGGATTCAAGCCTGCTTACCTGTATCTTTGGGTATCCATTTCTCTTCGTTCTTCAGCTATTTCCTCGTTCACTTCACGGTTCGGATCAGTACCCCGCGGTGTTGGTGCTCCATTCTGTTGGTTCACGTTGCTCACAAATTCTACTTCGACGTCGTCCTCGTGATAAGTTTCTGTCAAGGTGTATTCTTTGAGCTGTCAACATTTGAATAAACAGAAAAACACAACACTGTAGAAATCCGATTTCAGTAAATCTCTTAATTTTTATTACCCGAGGCGGGTCAGAAAATTTTGTAAAAATGCAATTAACAAACAATGCACACGGTTTCGTAAATTAAATAAAAGTTAAAAAATGAGTTCTTATGATAAATCGGTGGTTTTCGTTAAAATCGCAACTACTATTAAATAAAATGATAACTTTAATTGTTCTCGAAGAAATTAAACCGATCGTGAAAGTGGCTGATCGGGTAGAAAAAAAAAAAACTGGCACTTGGATAATTTAAGCGTTAGTAGGTAACGGAGGGCAAATTGGCGAACGTTTATTTTTCGTCGAATTAAAGTCGATGGCGAGTGAGGAATGGAGGTAAGAGAGAAAAGCAAAGAATAATTGTGGAGGTGTTCAACCCTGGCGATTAGTCACCGAGGATAGTATAGAATTCGAAGAGCAATCATTGTAGTATCCTCGAATTGAAGGAGGTGAGAAAATTTCTATGTGTATATATCCACGAAGGCTCTTTCGCTTTCATTTCGTACGATTCCTCGTTTTCTTGGCCAGCACGAGCGAGGGATCTCTTTTGTTCTTTTCTTTTCGATTCTTCCAGCAGGTCGCAATAAGGCCAGCACGACCGCCATCAATTTCTTTGGTTGGTGAAGAACCACGAGAACGCAAAAATCACATTTAAGAAAAAAGGAATCGCGACACGGTGCAAAAAAAAGAAGAAATGAACGAAAAGGGGCTGAACATGAGAAACGGAGACGATTTTCCTATAAGAAAACTTTTCCTCGTCATTTTTTCTCAACGTTTGAATAAAAATTTGTCGATCGTTTTGAATTAATTCAACAAAGAATTGAATTAATGGAAAAAAAAACAATATCGATTAAAATAAAAGCAAATATCGTTAAGATATAAAACTAACTGATAAATTTATTAAGTTCACCATTCGGCCAATCCCATCTCGAGGTGAAATTGCTAAAAGGGTGGTCGGAAGGGTGCTATAATTAAGGCTCGATTAATCGACCCTTACCGTCGATTTGCAGCGGCGACTGCATCTTGCTTCAATATATGCCGTTACTATGGTAATTGCTATGGCTATTTCCGTACCAATATACGAACGAGCTAGAATCGATTAATTCTGGCCGATATCCGGTGGGAGACAGCCGCACGAGTGTTACGTGAGATCTGCATAACTCTTACCTCGATAAATCCTTTTCTGTGTCTCGGTTATTTTTTTTTTCTATCCAACCAATTTCCTTCTTTCGTGATTCTTCCAATAAATGGTACGAATAAATTTCAAATTTTAAGCAAGGAATCAGAAAAAATGGCCAATTATACAGAAAAATAAAAAAATCCATTAAAAAACATTGAAATTCGTCTCAATATTCATTTTTGCACGATTTTATCCTCAGAATGCAAATTGAAATCTTGAAAAAATCCAGCCTGCTTCGTTTTTTTTGCATGTTCTACTTCGAACCCTTGTTGTTTCATTAGTTCGCGACCTCCCGGACTCGTTCACCATGCCATCGACGACTAAGACACGATTTTGGGGTACGCGAGCCTTGCGGATCGATTCGATTCGAGGCTAACGATATATACAGCTCCGGAGAGTTACGTGGATGATGCTTAATTGATGGTAATCTCCAATTAACACTTCGGCGCTCCAGGCCGTACAGATGGGGGGCGTTTTCTCTCTCTCTCTCTCTCTCTCTCTCTCTCTCTCTCTCTCTCTCTCTTCGAGATGGCATCGGCCTTTAATTATGTGAACGTGCTTCCGTCTCACATGCACGAATATATATGTATGAAGTTGACAGTTCCGCCTGAGGCATATACGGGCGTCTCGTCCCATCTCTTGTGTCACGTGTGTGCACCACGATGTGTGATATTGGACACGCTCGTTACATTGTCCATTAATTTACGAGATTAAATTTGGAAAATTTACCATTCAATATGATCAAATCCGCCATCACGACGTAATTATGCTTGATTGAAAGTTTCAATTAGCAACGATCGAATTATGTCACAAGATCCTGTGATAATCATAATAAGTGTTAATAACAAATGAACTATGCCCAATATAAAGAAAAAATCCTACGTTAATATCCACACTTTGGTCGGAAGCACTCTCTCCGGAGCCCTCCCCAAATTTTTGTACTTCTCTGCAAGCTCTTTTTTTATTTCTCTCGCGGGAGGAAGATGGAGGATGTAAAACTTTTTTTTTTCTTTTTTTTTCTTTCTTTAGCTCCGATTTTCAACGGTGGGTTAAAATTCCGAGCAATCTGGAGCCAACTGCAGGCCATTCGCTCGACCCTCCACTATCTCGTTATCTTTTACCGAAACGTTCATATCTCTATATATAAATTTCCTTCGAGTGCATGCATTTATATACGCGGAATCATCAAGAGATTTATGTGGACGTAAAAACGTCCAGATTATTTTTTTCTACACATAGAAAATATTTAGGAAAAAAGTACATGCAGAATTCGAAGTCAAAGCAAAAAACTCTTAATTTGATGGTTTCGTTCTCGTGTTTCCCTAATTTTTGATGCCGAAGTACCTTTCGTTATTTTTTCTCACATTCCTATTTATTATGAATAAATATTCCTAAATCGTGCGCTTTTAACCCACTTTTTTTTTCACGTAAAGCTTAACCATCAAAGTCCTGGATGAAACTATAAAAAGCATTTGGTGCTTGCAAAAAAACTGCTTTTTAAAGCTTGACTTATAAAAGCGAAATATGTCGTCCATCCGCGGAAATGAAATCAGAATGAAACTTATTTTATCATTTTTACTTTTTACGATAAAAAAATTTGACGATTTTTCAGTTTTTCGGTTCATATTCCCTTTCAAAGAATTCCAAAGCTTTGTTAATCACACTTTTCATCCAAATTTATGAATTTCAATGAAATTTTCGAACTAACGGTATTGATTTTTCGATATTTGTGAGGGTGGCGAAATATTTGCTGTCGAAAAAGGGGAATGAGCAAAATTCTAAACTTTATTACATATAAATATATATATATACGACTTTTCATATTACACACGTACAAGTACGTGCAGACTTGCTACGTGCCAGACAATGAAACTCGTCCAGAAATGAAAAAAAAAAAAAAAAAAAAAAAAAAAAAAATGAGACGAAAAGAGAAGAAAGAAGAAAATGCTTACGACCAGAACCGAAAAGTCTTACACGTGCTTTTCTCTTTTTACACTCGTTTTTCACTGGCTATTTATTTTTAACCTCGCGGTTCCACCAACGTTTTTTTTTTCTACTCCCTTTTTCTTTAGATCCCTTATTGTCGTCTTTTTTCTTTGCCCTTTCATACCTGCTCTCTGCGCCACGATTGTCATAAGCGAAGTGTGTAAAAAAATGTATGTACAGAATGCCCCGAACGACACACGTGCTAAGCAACCGTTTGCGGGGAAAGGTTAGATGAAGAAAAAAATAAATAAAAAGACGAACGCGAAAGCCTTGTGTCTCTCGTTTCATTAACGAAGAAAAGCTCTGGATCGTGCCTCGCTTACGAAATGTTTCAGGAATTTCGCATTATTATCATTTCGTTTCCGCAATCTTGCTCATTTCTTTCTCTCTCTCTCTCTCTCTCTCTCTCTCTCTCTCTCTCTCTCTCTCT
>JACEOJ010000075.1:618081-631519 GCA_013761285.1 Campoletis sonorensis
TCTCTCTCTCTCTCTCTCTCTCTCTCTCTCTCTCTCTCTCTCTCTCTTTTAGTTATTATTACGAATTGGTCGGATTTTCTCTTCCTCTCGAAGTAAAATTTCGTTTGGCTAGAAATAAAAAAAAGTCGAAGTATTTAAAAAATATATATATAATTGATTGTTAATTAAAATCAAAGAGTTTCTACAATTTGATTTTTCTGATTTTATTTGGAAAAATTGTCCTGAAATTTCAAACGTTCTTCTCGTTTTTTTCACGCACTATGGAATTTTCGTTCACCATGCAAACGCTCGAGATTCAACAACGCGCGTTGTTACTGACAAACGAAAAAAAGAAAAAGAAAAAAAAGAGCGCAAAGTACTTCCTGTATTTTAAAATCTCTCGTACAAAAAAATGCGAACAAACCGAAAAACGAATAGCTTCTCTCTCTCTCTCTCTAGAGAGGTTTAGTAGTAACACACATAAATATATATTTTTCTGTGTGTCCGTGTGTGTGTGTGTAAAGTGGTTGAGTGTACAAGAGGTGGATGGAGAATGCAATGGGGAAATTCCGAAAATTTGCCTATGGCCTCACAAACCTTTCGCCGCTTTCTCTTCCTCTCTTTCTCTCTCTCTCTCTCTCTCTCTCTCTCTCTCTCTCTCTCTTGCTCGATCAGAGGAAAACCGATGGCGTTACAGAGTACGGGCAATCTCCAACGCCGCGTGTAAACGACACTCTCGTTCATTAGCGCTCCGTGTTGTCCGAACGATCGCGCGGCTGGTCTCAACAGAACTAGCAAGTGCGTGATATCAAGGGAGAGAGAGAGAAAGAGAGAAAGAGAGAGAGAAAGAGAGAGAGGGATAAAAAGAGTGTTCTACGCACGTGTAGATTGGCCGGTGTATCAACGTATATTTTTGATCGTGTGTAGCATGTGGAGCGGTTAAAATTGCCGTTGCATGTCCTCCTTTTTATTTTTATTTCCCGCTATTTCTATCTTTCTCTATTTTTCTTTAATTTATTTCGCCATCTTTATCGATTGGGGGATCCATTTTCAACCTTTTTTCTCTCTTTCTCTACATATTCTCATCGGGTTTTCTCTCATCCTGGCGCATTTTCTTTTTTTTTTTTACACATACTCGCAGTATTTGCCAGGGAATCGGCAAATTCATAGGACATTGGACCAAAGAGTGCAAATAATCGTCATCTACGTGTGTAGCAATTAGATCAATAGTTAGATCCAACAGATGCTAAAACAAAAAATCATCGGAGTTTACCAATAAATGTGAATATGATTTTTTTTTTTCGTTCGAATCTCTCTGTTCCATTTTGTCCCACTTTACTGTTTCTCTGTTCCTGCTCCTCTCGAAACCCCGAAAGTGTTGTTCACAACGATTTTTTTTTAATGGACTACAAAATCGTATTTTCATGAGGAACCTGAGCCCGCAGGGAAACACTTTTTTTTGGGTCAGCCAATAAAGCAATTAAATCAGAATAAAATAAATAAATAAAATCGACACAGTGAGTTCGTTTAATTCTTGTCTCAAATCGTATCTCAAACGACAGTAAAAATTTAGAGTCACCGCGCAACCAACAGAATGATTGAAAAACCAAAAATGTCAGTCGTAAGTAGAAAAATGCCTTTTTGGTCAGACAATAGCAACGAACAAGTTTCTCGTGCATTTATGTAGGTCAAAGTTTAATAGAACTCGCGTAATTTAGCCATTTTGTGACACGTCTCCGCGGTTCTTCGGATCACCAACATTTTCCACCGCGAGTTTCCTTCCTCGCGTCACTTTCTCACCCCACAAATCTATAGACCGAAGTACATAAGCTCGTTCTTTCTCGTTCAGGGATTAATAGATCTGTCCGATCGAGCTTTAAGCTCCCGTCGGCTTAGATGCATGAGGCTTTTTTCCCTCCGTTCCTGGAGCGTAGTCAAAAGACAAATAGCCGATGCCTCTCGCGATAGATCCTATAAATTTATCGACATCCGACTCGCCTCCTCGAGAAAAATACACGTTGACCCTGATTCAATATTTTTCAACCGATTTACTTGAAATTTTGAATATATCTTTGAAAATACATTGTCTATGGAAGTACGTAGGATTTTTTCTTTCTATTGCATAGTTCATTTGTTATTAACAATTATCTGACGATTTTTAAGGCAAATTTATCAGTTTCCATTCTAGAAGTGCGCCATTTGTCTTGCCAGCGCATCGTCTCAATGGGTGTATTGACAATATTGACATGTACTTATCGCGCGATATTTCATGGAAGAATTTTCGATTTTAGAGATTTTTCTGTATTTCTGATGCTCCGCACGTTCATCGTCTGTTCCTCGAGACGTTTCTTTTTTTTTTTTGCGATCTCCACGTTTCGCTTCCGCTCGAGCGCCTAGTGCTTGTGGTTCTTGCGAGCTTTGCTAACTCCGAGAGAAGCAGAGGAAAGTATGTTCATATTTGGTTACTGAGAAAGAGAGGGTGAAAGAGAACCCAAGAAGAGAAGAAGAGAGAGAGAGAGAGAGAGAGATTGAGAAGGAAAAGAGTGCTGGTCAGTTGAATTGGAAATAGAATGTGTTATGTTTGCAATTCCACGGTCGAGTTGAAGTTAGAAAAGGATAGAGAACCAGCAGAGCCACAAAACCAGCCCTACATCACCTCGTGGTTGAGGTTATAGCGACGTGTGTTTGGTTTATAGCGAGCGAGGGAGAGAGTGAAAGAGAAGAAAACGTTTCCCCGGACGATCAAGGTCCGTTAAACTACTCCTGGAATATATTATCCTTTTGCTATTACATCGCGAGCAAAACTCGTGTATAAATTATTATTTTCTCTCGATGCAACGTGCGGCAGTTCTTGGGTTACTTATACTTTGAGGGGAGGGGGGGGGGGGTTGAAGGTGAAGAAAAATGTCTTAAAAAATCTCCAATTTCGATAAAATTGGATGTGTAGATTTTTATTTATTCCCCTTGCAATTTCATGTCACGTGGTAGACCCTTAACTTTAACAGCGCCGAGGAGAATGAAAATTGGAAATTTCGACTAAACGACCTCGACCTTCTCTCTCTCTCTCTTTTGCTATTTTTCTGGTGTATATAATTTTTTTTTCGCCATCTCGTTCGTATATTTATTTGTATAGAGGAAAAAAAGAACGTAGGGGAAAAGGATGCTCGTAAATTTTCAACGAAGAAAGAGAGAGAGAGAGAGAGAGGAGGAGGGAAAAGAGATTGTAGAGACGGAGTTGAAGAAGGAAAGAAAAGGTAGAAAGTTTCTCATACATATATGAGGTTGCTTCGGGCTAAGGGCAGAGGGATAGTGATCGTGAGTTCGATCGTAGATTCTATGAGTTTTATATACTTGTATATATATACAAAGTTGTTGGCTGTGGACTGATGGTGGCGTCTGTGGCTACCCGAGGGCAAACAGCCAGGAAAGAGAGAGAAAGAGAGAAAGAGAGAGAGAGAGAGAGAGAAAGTATCAGGGTGGTTGGTTACAGGGAAAGAGAAAAGAGGGAATTGTGGTTTTTGTCGACCAGGAGTATCAGAGCTCTGTGGATATCTTGGCCACACGCGGAAATACGGCAAGCTCTTCCAGTCGATAAAGAATTAATCTCTTTCGTGTCCGAGACGAGAAAGAAAGAAAGAAAGAGAAAGAGAGAGAGAGTGCGAGAGGGTACAGATCGTTGAGACTTCGGTTTGCCGGCGAGTCCCCTCCGGCATTCGACGATGGATGGCTTTTTTCACCCCCCGATCGATATTATACGGAGCTAATACGAAGAGACTCTATACTACAGACAAGACTTACTGTATTTATATAGTACCATAAAGAAAAAAAAAAAAAAAAAAAAAAGCTTTGGTAATTGTTATTTTATGAGCAACGCTTGGGCGAAGAAAAGTAGAAAGTACAACAGAAACGACGTAATGTGAAGATTCTTCGATGTTGAATTCATCGTCTCGAGATCTAACAGAAAGATTTTAATCTCTTCAGACGGGACGATTATATTTGACGTTTATATAAATCGCGAGTTTATGAGATTTTTTTTAGCAAAAAATACTTTTTAATTTATAGCTCAGCATTTATTTTACTTTAGGAAAAAATTGTACGGTTTAATTAAAAATGATTTTTGTCGAAAAATCATGACATCAACAATGAAATTATAATTTTTTGTGCGTACGTTTTTGAGACACGAAGGGGAATGTCGAGGTTTCTCAGTTTATTATTTTATTGTTTGAACAATTACAGGATATTACAGAAATTAAGCAAAATATAGTCATAGAAATCGAGAATAATTGAGATCCCAGTGGTTAGTCCGTCGATAGTCAGACAGGCGTGACGAACTTGCGTGCGGATTCGATCGGGATGTATGTATAGAAGAATGTTGTTAGTATTGCATCGTGGTGGATGTGACATGTCCCCAGGGTATTATCAAGAAAGAGAAAACAGTCACCATACGAGAGAGAGAGAGAAAGAGAGAGAGAAAGAGAGAGAGAAGTCACGTGGTTTGCCACGGAAGCGGTCAGACGTGCGTCAGTAGGTGCGATCGAGTTTGGTCAGACCCGAAACTCAAAGCGAGCGTAATTGCGCAGGGTCTCCTCCTGTTACTCTCTCTCTCTCTCTCTCTCTCTCTCTCTCTCTCTCTCTCTCTCTCTTTCTCTGTCTCTCTTCGATAAACAACGCGGAATAATGAACCGACCAACTCGATAATTTCCCATTCTTCAGGATATACTTTAATTTTTTCGCCATTTAACTATTCATGTTCGTGTTAAACACTTCAGAGTGTTTCGTCTACAGCTACTTGCTCGAAATACTAAATTGTACGTTGATTGGTAATGGCCAGAGGTTTGGACCAACTTTACACCCTTTTCTGATGGTTTCCCCAATTTTTTCTATTTAATGACCAAGAACTTTTGTCCATGTGTAAAAAAAAGTGTAACCCACATTCGCAATGTTTCTCTGTGATATTTATAAAAGCGTAAAAAGAAAAAAAAACAAAAACGAAGCAATGCAGTGAGATTAAGGGGATTAGCGAAAGTAACGAGATTAAGGTCGTAAAGCGATGTGCATTTTAATTTGTTCACCGAATTCCTCCTCCTCCATATTCGTTCGTTCGACGAGCCAAACACCGTTTTAACGTAAACAAATATTTGGTACATGGGATTCTAAATTGTATAAAATAGTGTTTCGAAAAAGAGTACAAGGACTTTAAACCGTTAGAAACTCACGTTTTTATGGGTTTTAACAATTTTTAAAAACTTTATTCAATCCAACACACGTTATGGCTGCAGATACATAAAAAAATAAATATATATATACATAAATAAAATAAATAGATGGCACAGAAATGTTCCAGATAATACTGAATCGCCGGCGCGTGTTCACCACCCATACTCAATTTCAGAATCTCTCCGATAGAAAAATATAGATATTAGACAACCGTCGAATCGCTCCTTTAGTTCGATTACCCACGATTATCGATTCCGAGAGTGAGGCAGATCGCGTACGTGCTCGAATTTGCTATTATCCAATTCGAAATCATAGTTGTTTGCACGATCTTCCCATACCATGCATTCGTACACGTATATTTTATGTTAATGTTTCGAAATACATATACACAATGCTGAGTAAATGATTACATTTTATTGAATACTTTGTCAAACGAAGGACATCGAATATAATCAATAATTTAATGATAATTGTTGTGTTTTCAATTCAAATGTCAAAGTGACGTTTAGAATCAATTACAAATTTAATTTTAAAAAATTTATTTCAAAGTTTCGTGCAAAAGTTACATGATTTTATTCAAAAAATATTACTTTTTTAGATAACCCTCTCAATATCTATAAAAAAAGACCACATGCTCGTGTAATAGAATCGTTTTTGTGTGCGAATTTATGTCATTGTGGTTTACCCTCCTCTCCATATATCGTCATATAATCTTTATATATATAAATATATATGGAGGTATATATTTGGAGCCTTATCTTGTAACACGTTGGCGTTGATACGAGACTCTCTGCTCCAATGGGATGAAGAGAGAAATGGATTTACCAACGTCACCAGTCCCTCGACTACAAGCAACATTTTCGTCGTCTCTATTGCGCGTTCTCCTAATCTCGCTAATCCGCTTTCTCGAACGTTACGCATCCAGCCCCTTTGCTCCTCAGCTTCTTTCAAAATATGTATTCCCCTGTATATACATTTTTTTTCCTTTACTCCATGCTATCGTGCTTTTATCTCGATGCAACGATGACGACAATAATTCAACGTCAACAAACGCCGTCTCTATGTCTTGCTTTTTATCCATCGTTCCTCTTATTCATGGGCAAAGCTTTAATAAACGAATCTCCCTTTATCACGCATAATTCCATTATATTTTCCCTAACACCTTTGAGCACACGTTTCCTGCCTCATTTTTCCACCTTCGCGTTCACTATTATTACCAATTTTTTCAAACCAATTAACACAGTGACTTCGCTTCCAATTAGTGTTTACGATTTATTTATTTTTTGTAACTTAATAGTTTTTTTTTTTCAACAAGTAAAACAGGACAAACAGATAAACTTGAACTTTTGTTACTAGATGGAAACTTTGTTAATAAAACGTACGTAATTTATCGAAAATCGAGTGTCTCGTGATTTTGGAAAACAGCTGGGCACTTCTGACGTAATGATAACAAAAAAAACGAAAAAGTAAATGATAAAAAAAAGACTGAAAGAAGATGCGCAGGGTTACACCGGGTTGTAAATTTAAACTTTGAAACTTTCAAATAATTAACTAACTTACATGTCTGGCGATGACAGTTTTCTAACTACTGAGACACGAGACGATGAGAGAGGCGTATATATACGTTTACATTAGATATATAACCTCGAAGAAAGTCTGTTCTGCCTCACAGACCAGATTGCTTTTAATTTTCTCGACATGATATAGTGTGGACTTTTAAAAAAAGAACAAAAATATTAACATAATAATAAGAGGCTCGTGAATCGAGGATAAAAGAGAGAGAGAAAGAGAGAGAGAGAGAGAGAGCTGAGTCGAAAGTTTGGTAATTAAGTGGTCGAGAAAGTCTGTGGCCACAGATTGATCGAGAGTACACGTCAACTCGTTCACCAAAATATCCTACGACGTAAACAACGATCGAGGAAAAACAAAGCTTGCAAGGAGTAGAGAGAATGAGAGAAAAATGAGAAGAGAGGAAAAGAAAAAAAGAGAGTAAGAAAATTGAAGGAGTTAATGAATAATTAGGACGTCAACACGCGAGCTGGTGATTCGTGAATGTTGTTACTCTCCGATTTTTTTCTTCGTCCTTCCTTTTTGTCTTCTCGCTCTTTGTCTTTTTCTTTTTCACATAAAAACCATGATTTTGAAATCCCTCTCCCAACTGGGATGAAGCGGATTTGCTCTTGGATTTGCTGCATGCAGTGAAATTTAAACGTTTCTCTTTAAAAGTCCTGACTTAATGCAGAATATCAGAATTAATGTTAAAGCTTCTGAGAGGAAATGTAATTTTTTTTAACGACAAATAATTTAATGCAGAAACCAAATTGCTGAAAAAGTCTCATGAAATTCTGCAAGAATTCCTCGCCATAAATGACTTGATTTAAAAATCTTAATTAACAATATTTCCTTGCAAAAATATTCTCGTACAAATCTCAAATGTATAAAAAAGCTGACCAGAGCACAAGTCCAACTTCAATACGCGAATAAATACCAAATGCGTGTCAGATTTCACCTCATCCTTTGTATACTTTTTTCATGATAGCAGAAAAACCTGTTTTTTTTCTATTTTTTCGTTTTTTTTTCCTATTTTTTATACTGCATCATGGAAAACGTATTTTGATACTCTTGTCAGACGAATACGGTGCTCAGTTGTCGCTCCAGTCACCGGAATTGTTCTCACAAAGGCATCGCGACATGAGAATGAATTCGTGAGTCGAAGCAGTTCGGTCTTTCGAACATAATTATATCCGCGATTTAAATATCAACGCGAAATTGAAGGTTTTTTAAAATTTTGTAGCAAATCCTTGAAACACTAATTGCAGTGATAATCCTCCCGATTTCCAACACAATTTTCTTCTTCGTTTTGTTTTCCTCCATTTTCTTATACAAACAAGTATTTACTGTAGACGAGAAATAAGGAGCGAAGCTACAAATACACTCGACAGCATATTCCGTCGTCGAAAATGTATTCAGCTTCGGTATCGTTTTCTTGCAAAGGATGCGAAGAGAGGAAAAGATGATTTTGTTGATCAGAACGTGAAGGGTGAGGAAATGGAGGAAGGTGTTTTTTGACGAGGGAAATTCTCTTCTCATCTAAGCTTTTTCTCTCCGTCTTGTTTGTTGAGTTTTTTTTTTAAATCAACGAGTATAAAAGGTTATTTTGTGAAGAATCAAGAAAAGAGGAAGATTTTATTGGTTCAAGCACAACAACTGAATATTATCTGTACTTTTTTATATCTCAGTAAAGATTTTTTTCTATAATTTGAGGATATTTTGTGAAAAAAATCGTAAATAAACTTAAAAAAAACAGTTTTCTCCTGAAAATTGTATTTTTTCTAGTTTTTTTTGTGAAAAATATCATTTTTACAAAAATATGCGACGGAAAGGTATAAAAAATTAAATAATATACGTGCCGTAAAATATACGAGACACGTTGAAGATGCGAAAGCCCTGGAAAGAAGGGTCGCGACTAAGTAATTCGAAACGGAAACTGAATTGTCAGGCGTTCGTCGAGTATAGACGTTGAAAAGAAGACGCTTTTTTATTTTCTTTTCGTAGCATATATTCTTTGCATATTTATATATGGGGAATTTTACGCTTAAAAATTGATTAAAGTTCAAAGTCTGAAGGATTCTTAGCATTGATTTGCACGAGGATCAAAGGAAACCGCGTGGAAACGCCAGTCGATCACAAATCATCAGAAAAAACTGATTCTCACTGAAAAATCGATCCACGAGCCAGTGGATGGCTGAGCGGTCACCCAACCAAGTATTGACCTCATTCGAGGCTGTTTAACTTTGTTATTTGCCAAAACCATGGACAGTGACTGTCGAATAATTGCTTTTTACACTTTCAATAAAAACTCTTATTCACGATGTCGCACTAAAATTCGAGACCATCAGCATTTCCCATACAAGAGAGATGCAATTTTTTGCCCGGGGCTATAAAGTTTCGTGGAACGTTGAATGGCAGAAAAAGTGGAGGGTAAAAACAGAAATAAATCCATGAAAAAATTGATTTAACAATAAAAAAAAAGCCCTTGAAAAAAAAAGGTGTTTTGGCAAAATATAAAAATCACAAGAAATGCCCCATATGTGGATGTAAAGGATATATTTTACAGCCCGCATGAGAAAACTCGGTTAGGCTTCTGTCAGAGGATATTTCCGGGAGCTTCAGTGCACAATGAGATTTTTCCTGTGAGGGCGATAGTATCACGATGACACGAGCCTTACATATACGATTCCTGGATAAAAGCAAGATCGAAATTACCAGAAGAAAAATCTTCAAGGGAGACTTTTATGAAGGCATGGAAAAAAAAAAAAAAAATCCAACAATATTTTTAAATCCCATTGCACAGGATTATGATTTTTTTTGATAAATATATTCAATCGAAGTTTTACGTATTTTTCTTTGAACGATTCCATGCTTAAATGATCAAAATTAATTATCTTTAATCATAAAGTACATTTATTTAATGAATATCATTATTTATTTTGGGAAAGACGAATTATTCGTTCGAAAAAATGATGTTTTAATGTTTCCAGTCTTATTAAACAGTAATTAATTAATTAATTAATTAGTATTTAGTTTAATATTGGAAAAAAAAAGTTTAAAAATGTAATACGAACCTTGGTGAAAGTGAGAGTAGCGATTGGCGGAAGTCTAGGAAGAATCGGATAATAAAAACTGCCTGCCGGATGAGCCGGATAACGGGATGTTATCCTGTAGACAACTCCCTGAGGTCGAGTCGGCCAATTGGCTGCGGTGAAGGTGAAGCCATTGTCGGTACCGCCGTCGAGCGGGTCCAGCTGTTGGACATCGAAAAATTGTCTAGGAATTAACGAAGTAAGGAAGTCATTTTTTTTACAGCTTTAATCTTCTTGTACTTTTTTTTTCTCCTATCTCTATAGAAATATATATTCGAATAATATTTTTTGCACTAACGATCGCAATAAAAGTAGGACTTGAATCGTGGCCAAAAGTTTCGGTCGAAATCGTTTTCTTGCAGATATTACAAATAAATGGCTTCCTATTAATGTATTTCGGAAATAAATGAACTCGAGATACAGAGAAATGAAACAAATTTATTTCTAGATCAAATAAGCGAATTCATTCGTTGAAGAAATTTTAAGAAATTTTTATTCCTCGTTTTTTTTCTTCATTCTCTTTTCTTCATTAATCAAAATTCTCCATGGACAGAATTTTAATAAATAAATAATTGCCATACAATTTTCTATGCAAATTTAATCAAATAATTTTTTTTTTAATGCTTGAAGTTCTATTTTTATGAAAATTGTATAAAAAATAACGTTTTCACATTTGACACATTGACAAAATTTGTAAATATTATTGTTTCTGTAACTGACTTTGTAAATAAAGAAATAATTATCCACAAAGGTGTGTTGCAAGTGTTTTTCTTTCAACCATTATTTACCATCGTTACTTAAATTTTCTTTGATATTTCTTTTGATCCTTGTCTTTTGATTAAAATATGATGTTACAATTACCAAATGAATCTTGCAAATGAATGAATTATTCTTCAATTATCTTTCGAACTGTTCACAAAAAAATATCACAAAACGATTTGTGTGCAAACGAGGAAAAATAACGAGGTGAAAAAAGAAAACTACTCATAATAATTGTTTACTTCAACGTTTCTTTT
This sequence comes from Campoletis sonorensis, assembly GCA_013761285.1. Taxonomy (NCBI): domain Eukaryota; kingdom Metazoa; phylum Arthropoda; class Insecta; order Hymenoptera; family Ichneumonidae; genus Campoletis; species Campoletis sonorensis. The sequence goes on from JACEOJ010000075.1 coordinate 628,937, forward strand.
TTGCAACACTCCAATAATTTACGTCAGACATTAATTTATCATTGATAAAATTTCAAACTTTATTTAAAAAAATAAAAAGACCCATTTTTGTTTTCGTAAAATGTACATTCGTGTGAAATACCTCGACAGTGACGGTATCGACCCAATTGCCTTCGACGCAAAGTTGGAAAGAATCCACCCCGACGAACCAATCAGGACTGGGATTTATTCTGGCCATAATGCTAACAAGACTGTGATTCCCGTCAAGAAAAGCTCGCGCGATGCTGTTGCCCTCGCCTTGTGGTATCGACGGGCCAGTAAAAGTGTTTAGAATGCTTGACGATTCGCCACCAGTATCGAGACCGTCTGTTCTTCCAGTTTCGACGTATTGAGTTCCCCCGGTCGTTAACCTTTCTCCGAGTCGATACAGGGAGTAGTTTGCATCGTGACTTCGTCCTGAAAATAAAAAAAAACCAAAAAAATCAGGATTTTAACGTGGAGAAAAATAAACCAGCGATCTGGGCGCTTGTTCGAATGGCGACCATGATAATTTCTGCCAACCGAATATTTCGAGACCGAGAATATTCATATTTTATGCTCTGTTGATTTAAATAACGAGCTTATTATTAATTATACAATCAACGTTAAACATTAAATGGTTTACTCCAACATTTGTAATTCGTCGTTCGAAATGTTTGGAAAAGGAAGTTTATTTTCATGATTTTATTTCGAAACCAATTAATGAAAAAAAAAATCAGTGAAACAGGAAGTCCGGGTATTTGGGGAACGAGTTAATCTGAAAAATGGTAAATAATGAGCACACATCACGATATCAAGAGAATAATAATTCCAGGGTTTTTGTTAAGTTATGCGCGAAGTGTGGAAGGACCGAAGAAGGGGAGGATCTTGTCCAGAATCGCTTAAGGGGATCGTTAGCGATTCACCCCTTAGTTGGATCCTCCTTCTCCTTCTAATTCCTTCTCGTAGCATTCTCTCGTCCGGCAGGACCGGAAGCTGCGCGAGATAGTCGAATTAATGCGAACCTGAGGATTTATAGCCAATTAATGCACACCACTCGAGTCTTTCGTCCTCTGTCTTTTCCTCTCTCTCTCTCTTTCTCTCTTTCTCTCTCTCCTTCGCTGTTCTCGCTGAAATAATTTATGGGTCTAGAGCCACGAGGGCCAGAGGGTTGGTAAGCTCGTCCAGGAAGAGCGAGGACGCAGAGCAGTTTAGTGACGAAGAGAAGGAGAAAGAGAGAGAGAGAGAGAGAATAGGGTGCAAAAAAAAAGAAGGGACTAGAAGAGAGACTGGTGGATGAAGCGTGCTTGAAAAATCGCATTCCCGCTCTTTGTCGCGGGTCCCGACAGTTCCTATCCAAACGGTTCATCTTCACGGACGATTTCATCGCTGACGCCGCACACTGGATGAAAAAAAAGGAAAAAAAAACCTAAAAAAACACACACCATCCCGAAGCTTTTTCTCGATGGAGCGAATGAGAGCTTTGACTATGTCTGTGTATCGATTACTCGTTCAAAAAGGACGCAAATTCCACCATTTTACACTTTAAGCTCCGAGAACCCAGCCTTTTTGTTTCCTAGCAATCAAAAAATATCTGTTATCCTCGCATATACCGCTTTATCACCTCTTCGCGGTTTATATATGTACATCTTATTTTCTCACTATTTTTCCTCTTCGATTCGCGCCCACGACCACGAATATACGACAAATAATCTTTTCTTCCTGGGCGATGATAAATTTGTCAATACATTTTTCTTCCTTCGTGTCTTTTGCCTCCATCTCTCTCCTTTATTTGCCCAATTTCGGGATCTCATCGGTATTCAATGATTTATTGATATTAATTCACAAAAGCAAAGAATTTGCGATGGTTAAATGTTTTTCATCCTCCACGAAATGTCCATAGGGGAACATGGGGCAATGTGGACCCCTGGGCCAAGAGGGCTAGTCAAAATTTGACATTTTTGCGACAAAGTGGGCTCTCCCCAAAATGAAGAAAGATCAAATTTCCAAAATATTTTTCTAAACTCAGATTATGTTTTCCTAACAATTCCTATTAATTTTCATACGCCATTGAATGATGAATTTGAGATAATAACCCGATAACGTGCAAGTCCTTGAAAGAAAAAAAATTACAAATTTCGCCATCTTTTGAGCAGAAACTTGTAATTAGAAGAAGCTGCGAGGGTGGGAACCAATGCACAAACTGTTGAAAGGGAAGATCTATACTTTGTCTCATTTTTCAATTTTTTTCTCTTCACAAAACCCAAATTTTTCCCAATTTCGATGAACAAGTGTGTAAATTAATTGGAATCTAGCTTAATTCCTGCTCATTTTGCCCCACGTTCCCCTACGCCTAGAATTTCATTTACGAAATGAGTATAAAATGTAAAGGAAAATGGTAGAAAGGAAAGTACTGAAGAATCCAATATTTTATAAAGCTACGAGAATATATATATGCGACGAGGGTCAATGTGGCTCCTTTATGAATTTTCTACATCCATGTGGCCTCTCAGTTCGTAAGGGCAAAAGAGAAAGAGAAAGAGAGAGAGAGAGAGAGAGAGAGAGAGAGAGAGAGAGAGAGAGAGA
>JACEOJ010000075.1:631529-723114 GCA_013761285.1 Campoletis sonorensis
AGAGAGAGAGAGAGAGAGAGAGAGAGAGAGAGAGAGAGAGAGAGAGAGGGTGCAATCTCGACGTACTGGAAAGAGACTTAATTAGTCGCGAAATTAGCGAGAACCACAGGAATGAGAGGGACGAGTGTTGAACCGAGGAGAGGAAGAAGGGATGAGGTGAAGGAGTATGCGGTCCACATTGAACGCGTCCATGCTTTTTGACCCTCGACCATCCTCGCTGTTCCTGCGTCATTCACAAACGGGAACGGGATACGAATCAGTTTTACTCTCAAACCTATTTCGTGCTCTTCTCCCAGCTTTCGTTACATTCGTATTTTCTACTCAAATATTTCACCCTTTCTATTTTCACCCTCTCATTTTCCACTCGCAACCCTTCGTTTGCAAAACGAGACGAAAAAAAAAAAAAACAAAAAAAATGGTAGAAATCTTTAAATCCTTGAACCGTTTGGACGAATTTTTTTCAATCGTTAATATCAAACGAAAGTTTTGCTCAATTTGGCTAAAAACTTTTTTTTATATCTCAAATTTTATCTCAACAAACCAAGCATCACTAAAAAATGGTCTTAATAAACGGTCGAAAGTTTCATTATTTTATTTTATTATTTTTGTTTCGTAGTTTTTCGCTAGGACGTTGCTTATAAATTTAAATGCAAACACTACCGGACGAGTAAACTTTTGATATAAAATCTGGAAAAGAATTATAGTCGGACCTGGAAGAATCAAGAGAGCGCTGCGGAAACGACGAATGGATGATGAAACCCTCGAGAGTAGGACGAGATACGAAGCAAGCGCCCTCTTTCTATTCATATATAGGATTTAGTTCTCCGCTCTCTTCTATGTGCTCGGCGCTGGAAAAGTCTCGTAAATGCAATTACGAGACCGTTGGGCTCCGTCAGCAGGACGCCCTCAAATTGCCTTCGTTAATTAGATTGATTAATAACCTTCTATATGCTAAGTTTATACACATAAATATATATATGTATACAAATGACCATCAAAAATTCTCGTTACCATGCTCCGAACTTCGAAGTATACATCAATTTATCAATTCCCTTTTTATCCTCTTTGATTTCATTAAGAAAAACGTCAGAAATATTTACTTTTTACTATCGTCGTACAACGACGAAGTAAAATTCTTCGAACAAATCCTTTTTTTCGAGACTTAGAAAAGTAAATATTTAAGGGACTTTTTTTTCTCCCGATATCTATGCTCGATAAATCGATAAATTTGTTTTAAAAAAAAGACTTCGATTTTTTAAATTTTTGACACTTTTACTAGGAGTGAAACTCTTCAAAAATTTTCTTCGCACCTTCATCGATTAATATTACGTCTTTGTTGAAATATGGATTGAAAAAAGAAAAAAAAACAGCTGTTCCTGCAAGTTTCGTGCAATTAGTGACGTAATCCCCTAATTTTAGGTTAGAGCGCTTCAATCACAATCGCAATTATCCTGCGAGGAATGAAGCACATTTCTTGTTTCGTGTACGTATCGAATAAAGGCGAAGCATGGCAAAAATATATAATTCGCGAGAGGGTTTGTTTGGTTTGAATAATAATTCGTGGTAAGACCCGATTTATTCGTACAAAAACCAGCCCCTTTTCTCTCCTCGGCTCTATGATTTGCTTTTATATGCGTACAAACAATATATACATATAGATTCATTTGTTGAAGCAAGAGAGTCAAAACCACCGAGTGAAATTCCCTTCAATTACCCGGGCGATGAGAGAACAGTAACAAAGGAGACTTTGGCACAATATTGCTTGGCTGTAATTGGCAAAGGGCCGCAGACGACGTCATGGTCGAGTCTCATTCTATACCCTGCTCCTGCTCCTGCCATTGCTCAACCAACACCAAAAACCGCCCCCGCTTAATGCGCAGAATGGAGCTTCGAACCGAGACTAAGAACAAACACACCATACTTGATGGAGGGCTAAGACGATCTTACCAATTTCTTTCCCCCTTTCCATTCTCCCATTTTCTTTCCCTCTGCCATTTCTTCATATATCACTATCTCTCTTGCTCTTTTCTTCTTCGCCCCTTGCCCACAAACACCTTGACAAATCGTCGAGCCACCTTCAACTCGCGTGGGAGTCAAATCTCTCTCTCTCTCGGTTTCTCTTTTCAAGACTGTGTTTACTTTTGCTATATATATAAATAAAAGTAAGGGATATTCTGCGAGACGGGTCGTTAAGGAAATTGATAAATTTAAGAGTTCCAGGAGGGTGCGTCCTTGAGACTCTCGCTCGCCTCTTTTTTGCAATCGTAAGCGATCGGTAATCAATTTATTTATCTTTGATCACTTTTTTTTCCATTCTGTAAGTACAAAAAGAAGAGAAGTAAGTGTGTCTTTCCTCAATTTATTTTGTTTTCAAAACCTCAATAAGTTACAAATTTTTAGAGTTTCTTTGCATGATTTTTCACGAAATACCTTTCCTTCCTTCTTTCCACTTGAATCATTAGGAAACTTTGCTCCAAATATATCGGCGAACACGTGTATCGAAACATTGGTACGTGCTGTCAAGTAGTTCGAGTTGTTTTAAACTCGATTTCATAGAAAGCAATAGGAACTGAGCACTGGTTTAATCGAGAGTATAAACAAAGTGGATAAACTAATGTCATAGCGATGTTTCGTGACGGTGGTCACATGAGAACGATGTATCGAAGGCATCACAACCCCGGCATAAGGAATTGGAAAGCTGACTAGAATTTCGAGTCCCAGAGATCCGTCTTCTCAGGAGTTTATTTGGGAAGGGGTTAAATTATGTGTATACAGAGATAGTCCTACTTTTATGTCTTGTGGACTGGAGCTTATGTATAAATTTATGTATACATAAGACAACAAGACCAAAAGGTGTTTCAATCTTAATCTGGAACAAGGAGAATCAGAGAGAAAGAGAGAGAGAGAGAGAGAGAGAGAGAGAGAGAGCAAAGAGCAAGAGTTAGTTTTAGCTTGAGACGTCTGTTGGTGCTTTCTGGTTGAAAACTTGATACAAGTTTGTACGTTAAAGTTACCATTAGATGGATATGGAACTTGCGACTTTCCCAAGAGAGTGAGACGATTCTCTACTTCGTCCACCTTTTATACGTACGTACAGTTTCGCCTCTTTGAGCAACAAACTGTGGCTGCTTTCATGTCTCGCCTTCATCCATTATATTCGCTACTTTATATACATTTACCTCTACACATTTTCACACATGGATCCTATATATGCTTACCGGAAGTTGGCTGAATGCTTGGACCAACCATTTGGACGACAGCCATATGGGTATGACGTTTAAACTAGAAATTAATTGACTGAAAGTTAACTCCAACTAATCGTCATAATTATTCTCTCGAATAAGCTAAGCAGTAATTGCAACACAATCGAAAACTCGTTTAGATTGGAAACAATTTTTTTCAATCGTAATTATTGGCCATTCCCGAATCGTATGAAATGAAATTTGATGAAAAATTTGCTATTTTTTTAATTTCATAAAAAAACTTCTTTATCGAATTCGCTTCGAAACTTTCGATCCGTTTCATCGAAATTTTCATCATAAACTATTTTCCAAATGCAACTCAAACGTGTTTCGTTGCAAACGACTAATATTTTATGCCAAACAGGACACTGGGGTCGTTTTTGACCCCTTTTTAGAAGGTTTACGTCCAGAGGATAAATTGTAGGAGTTGTACGTCGATAAAAATGAAATTTGTTATTGACTATAATAACATTTCTCTACGTTCGAGTTTATTGAAACGAATTACATTGCCATGAATGAAATTATGATTATTTTTTATGATTATTTAAGCAATTTAAGCAGATTTAGGACATACGGAACGTGAGAACATTAAATAACTAAGAGAATGAGGGAAGGAGATAGAGAAAGAGACGTAGAAAATGGAGTTTAGCCTCGTTGACCAGATAGGACGAACGAGTGGCGTGTGCGGCTCGAAATGTATAACGGTAGTAACAAACAAATGAGCCTCTAACGAACTGCCGGTACGTGCAAACACGTATTATAGCAAAATCCCCGTTGGCGATGTCCCTCTGCTGTTGCAAACGTCCGTGCCCTCCTCCCTCCAGCCTTATTCGCTCCTAACACAATCCCTCTTTATCCGGCGGTCATTGCTGCTGCTCGTTCTGCGTTTTCGAATGGAACACGTTATATCGAATCTGCGAGAGAGCTGATGCTGCTCGGTGAACACGTACTACATTTAAATGGAACGCATTAGCAACGACGATTCACCAAACTCAAACGATTTTCGCAAAATCTTCCTTTCTTCTACTTTTGCCTCATAACGAGGTTGGCAGCATCCCCTGAAATTTCATTTTCACTATTTTTCACTCTCTTTCAGTTCGCTGTGTTTGTCGCTTTCAGTCATTTCGGATTTTATTATAAATTTCAGTAAAGTAATCATTTTGACGTTGAAACAAAAAATTAGATTTGAATTAATTTGTTGATTTTAAGCTGGTTCTATCGTTTTATTAAGATTCTGGTGAAAATTTGGATAAATCTTCTTTAATGTCATTTGCTCCAACTTTTCCATTGGAAAATGTGTTATATTTGTTTGCAAAAAATCGTAAGGGTTGTTAGTGTTTGTACGTGTTGAAAAAAAGAACGATTAATGGGTGAAACAAGCACTTGAGAGTTGGCATATGGTAGAGAGAAAGGAAAAGAGAGCAAATGGATAAAAAAAAACGAGTGAAAGACAACAAATAAAACGTCAGAGAAGCAACACGAAAGGTGCAACTACGAAACGTTCGCGCCTCGTTAATTCTCCACGCAAGGGTTGCCATGATGGCGGACCAAAGAGGAAGCGAGCACGAGATCGTTGCTTTCTGAAAATCTCAGGGAAGCTCTCGCACCCGCGGACTTTAAATGGAGCGAAAAGAAGAGAAAAAAAAAACGCAGAAAATGTATGTGGGTGTAGGTTCGTCGTGTGTGATCTCGGAAAATCCGTAGCGCAGCCAAAAAGAAGAAGAGGCAAAAAAGCGTGCGAAGAAAAAGGGCAAAGGTACGAAAATACGAAGGTTACGAGAATACCGAGAGAAAAGAGGAGGAAAGAGAAGAAAAGAGAAGGTAAAATGTACGAATAGAAAGGAAAAGAAGGAGGAGGAAAAAAATCAAGTGCAATAGGAGCATTGCAGAAACGAGAGAAGAGGGCAAAAGTGTGGTTGGTCGTGAACACGGGCAAAGAAGAACGGAGGAGTAAAGAGGGAGCTTTGAAATGACGGGGTTACTCTCAACGGTACTCTCCCAGCAATGTTACCCACTTATGCACGCCACATTTAACTCCATTCTCTGACTGCGACTGTGGGTATATTCTCTCTCTCTCTCTCTCTCTCTCTCTTTCTTTATATTCTTTTTTGTCATTTTTCTCTCTCTCTCTCTCTCTCTCTTTCTCTTTTGGGGTGTAGGGAGGCCACAAAATACGTGTTCAGCTCTCTTCGTGTTTTCTCCATATTTGGGACACTCCATGTCAACTCAACCACCCAATTTTTTTCCTGCTTTTTCTTCAAGTGTCATAATCATTGAAAGATTAGCCCAGATTTTTCCCAGACTCCTAAAGTCGTGGGTAAAAAAAATTCTAGAAAAAGTTCAATAATATTCTTCATTTTTTCCAAAATTGTTCATTCTTCCGATTGTCGATAAAAGTTTATTGAAACAGCATATTTATTTATGATTTTTTTATACAATTTTATCAATTTTTTGGATTTTTGTTCAAATTCTTTTCAATATTGTATGAAATTTGTATGAAATACCTCGTATGATGGAAGGCCAAGCTTTGCAAGAATGTGTGCTCACACATAACTGTGGTACGGACGAATATATTGGTGGAAATTCATACACTGATATTATCCTGAGCGACTATATACACGGATATGAGACACTCCATGACAGATGTGTCATCCATAATTCAACAGTAATTTGGGACATTATTCATACAACCAAATTGAAGAAAGATGTTAAATAAGTTCTTGGCTGGGGAATAGTGGTTTAGAAAATATTTTAAACCAAAAGATTTTTCATTACTCCTTGTTTGTAAACGTTACTTTTGTGCCAACGAATGAATAAAACGTTACGAGAGACGTTGCGAGCGTGACAGTTGTTATTGAGGTTGTAGTTTTTCAATTTCAGTCCAAAGACTTTTTCTGAATCACTTTTTTATTTCATTTTGAGGACACATTCAGAACGGTATTAAAAAACTATGAGCATCAAGTATCAAAAGGATTCACTGTCTATTGTATTCGAAATGTTAGTAAAAATAAAAAAATAAAAATAAAAAGTTCATGATTCACGGAATAACTCGAAAACTTTTATACAGACGTTTTTTAAAAAGTTTTCACTCAACTATAAAGAAACATTTGATACATTTTTCCTAAAAAATCAAGAATTTTGAATCGTCGATGTACGTCATTCGATTCATTAAAGAAATAGTTTAATTAAGCATTTTTTTGTTCACCAAAAGAAATTCTTTCGTTAGACAAAATTTTGGTTATTTCTTAAACTCTAAATTAAATTAATTAAATTAATTTAATCAAATAAAATTAATGAATGAAAAAAATGTTCAAAAATTCATTGAAAAGCTAACTTTTTAACGTATTGGTGGCGAGACTGCTCCCTTAAAAATAAAAATAAACCGAATCCTTGATTATTAAGTATCAAGGAATGAATTCTCTGCATCGATGGATTACGAAAAAAAATTAGAACATTTAACTTTATGCTTGGATTTGAAAATTCGACACGAGCGTTTGTACGAAATTTTCTTCCATTTCTCAAGGCTGTTTCCCTCATGGAAATATATATTTGTAGACTGCAGCAGTTCGTACATTTTCGCAGACACTCGCAGCAGCCTAGATATACGCGTGAAAACATACAGCAAGATAATCGAGGGGGCGTCGGTGACTTTTCGAGGGATAATGTAGAGATGTAAACACACATATATTATGTACTACATTTATCCTGTATATATATACAAAATTTAGAAGGTTTTTGGCGTATATATTGAGAGGGTGACTTTCAATGCATCGCCCAAGCAGTAAAGCGTCGTTGGCGAAGATGTCATGTAAGTAAACACGAATAAGTTTACTCGAATCACGTGTCAAATACAGTCAGCGAGAATATATACTTGATGAAAGAAAAGAGAAGATTATTTCGTCAGAATATATTTATGAGATTCTCTTCAAAGTCTTGTGAAACATGAGAACAAAATAAAATATGTATTGATTATTTGTGATCAGTAAGTTCGAGTAAAATTAAAAAAAAAGCAAATAAGAACAGAAAAATGACATAAAATACATTTTCAAACAGTTTCTTTTTATTCGAACCAATTAACATGTAATTTTTTTTATTGCAACTATATTTCTAGAGAATACAAATTGCACGAGTGCAAGAGACTTTTTGGAAAAGAGAGAATAGCAAAATAAAAAAAAATAATAAAAAAACGAATAAGGTAGAAGGAAATAAAAAATGTATGTGTGGACGAGGAAAGGGGCTGGGAAGATCGAGTTGGACGCTCAGATAGTATCTGCTACAGGTTCATATATATACGTATACATAAGTGAGGTAATACGTGGCACAGGTGCACAGCTGGAAAATGGTTTCTGAAAATGCCAAGGGGTTTTCTGGTGCAACGAGATATACACATGTACGCGTTCTCGTGCACTTGTCTATAGACATATACGTTGAAGAGTGTCTTGATGAAAATGAGGAATGAAATTGCCCTTAGTACAACATATTTCGGAGTTCAGAGTATAAAGTTGAGCTCATTATAACGTGTTTGCGCAGAGAGAGGAAGAGAGAGAGAGAAAAAGAGAGAGAGAGGAATAATTTTATATCTAAAATGAGACGATAATAGTTTCCAACTAAATAAGAACACTTTAAACCAACAAAACATGTTTTTTTTTTTCCTTCGTAACTAAAGAATCATGACTTCTGAATATTCAGTGAAAAAGAATCTCGTTAAAAGTCATAAGCCAAACGAATTTATGTCAAAGGTATAAGAAATAATATTTTCATATTGTTCCAAAGTACCTTAAAACTTTGCTAAGCTTTCAGTCGAAAAAAAAGTACTAGCAAATTAATTCAATCGGATTTTATCTGACGGTGAAAAAAAAAATGACTTGCATTTCGCAGTGAAATTCAAAAAATTCCCCAATCAGTTGTTTCCACTGATTTTTCCATCGACAAAGCCTTATTTTTTAATTAATTTTCATATTTACTCGAATACTCGACGAGAATAAATAACGAGAATCGTGTCATTGACTTCAAACCCGATTTCAACGCTCGATATTCGATTCATCCAAAGCTCGTACACTCACACAAACAATAATATGTGTATATCTATACATGTTTATGAGTATGGCTTTAGTCGACGTTGCCCATTTGAACGTGCATACACCACAAGTACAGGCTTACATATGTTCTACCATAGAATACTACGGTAACCAACATTCCTCAGACTATATACCACGTTTCTCTCTCTCTCTCTCTTTCTCTCTCTCTCTCTCTCTCTCTCTCTCTCTCTGTCTCTTTCTCTTGCATACTCCGAAGCTCTCTGTTTCGACATTCCCCTTTATGGTTTCCGAAAGCCAAAGCCGAGTCCCGGGGTAATCTCTCGTGCACACGCTCGAGCCGAAACGCAAATGACTATATCCGTGCAGCAGGAGCAGCAGCATCGGGAACAAGGAAATATATAGGCATTAGAACACGACGGAGATGCTGTTTTCTTCGCCTCGACTCCTAAACTCCACGACAATATCCCATTTACTCGAGAAACTCGAGACCACTAAGGTAATTTCATTCATACACCGACTGAGAATTTCCAAACTGGAGATAATTAACCTTCCTCCTCGGCGCGAGGAAAAGGCGATATTAACCGAGACGAAATTGGAAAATAAAATTTTCTTCGTCTACGAAATGATAATTCTGTTATTTTATTCGAAGAGCATACAATTCTTCGTTGATTTTCTTTGTCTTTTGGAATTCTAAAGATCTTTTAAGGCTTTTGCAATGAAAATAACTAATTTTTATTATAATTATTTGCTCAAGTTGTAGATATGATCGCTAATTATGTTTAGTGCACGAATTCCTTGCTTTATTTGTCGAAATTATTATCATAATGAGCACGTATTCTGATAAGGTGTAGAGTGTCCACGTGAACCTCGTGTTTCTGGCATTTACTTGGTACACGATTCCAAGCCACCAGACGCACCGTCTAATTAATCGTCGTTAGGTAAGTTCCTGGAGCGCAGATTTGCGTACATGGAAATCCGTACACGCTCGTGGTGCGAGAAGCACTGACGAGGAAAGCTTCGCCTATATTCATCCAGCACCAATGGCTTCGCTATATGTTCTAGTAGAATTGCTTCCTCTATAGTCAGACACACGCGAATTACTCAATTAGATCGGTTAATGCAAAGGACTTCTACACCCATTATTTTCAAGTTTATCATGTCATTTATGGATTTCAATAGAGATCGTTCGTTCGTCCTTGTCCTTATAGACTCCAAACGGATAGTCATTTGTACCAAGTAATTCGGGAATAAATATCAGGATAATTTCCATTCTAAGAGCTACTGAATTTCCATGGTCTTTAAGGAAGTTCTATCGTTACATCGTTTTCTTAAAATTTTGTTGAAAATTTGGATGAATCTTCTTTAATGTCACACGCACGTGTGTAATAAATTCTAGAAATTTTCACCAAATGGAACATTCAGATATTTATTGGTAATTAAAAGTTACATTTTCATCAATAAATATTTTGGCTCCTACGTGGTGAAGCTTTCTAAAACTTTGGATACATTTTTCTGCAACATCAAAGAAGCTAAATCAAGTTTTTCAAAAAAAAATCCGAAGAAAAATAAATATCAGAAATTTAATATTGAAATTTTGTGAAACTTGACATATTTCGAAAAGCTCGGTACTGGCAATACACAATGGAAATAATTATTAAATTATTCATAATCTTTAACCAAAGTTTAAGAGCAAATTAAAATTGTGCTCCCAATTTACCAATTTTCTCTAAAAAATTAGAAAAAATATGGTCTGGTTGGTCGCAAAATTTTGATTTGAGGAAACAAATTTTGTATTCTTGATTATTAGCCTCTGTGTTATCGCCTGCAATATTACATGGGCTCCAGACTTTACTGTGTTGGCACGAGGCGCGCAGTTTGTATAGTCTGTCGCCTACGGGGTACAGAGTACAGCGACCTCCCGTACTACACCCCCCAACCCTTGCCGATTGGTCATTTTTAACGAGTACAGCAGAGAGAGCTGCCGAGCTGCTGCTGCTGCTGCACCTCGAAAATTTATTAGCTCACCCCCGGACTGCTGTTACTGCGTTCTATCGACGTCTGCTGTGGTATGTTCACTCTCATGTACCGGGCGTTTCAAATAAACATAAAGATTGCAGCCCCTTATGTGTTAAAAGACCAAAAAAAATTGAAAAAATTGTCAAATTTTTTTAGTTACAATTTTCGGACTATATTTGACCCTGAACCTTCACAATGGGGTGAAAACGACCCTAATTTGTTTGGTGAACAACCCTTTTTTCGTTTCGTACAGTTTTTCTTATCAAATATCCACTTAAGATAATTTTATGATGCCCCGTTCTCTTTATTGTCAAAAAACGAAGATAATCGTGCATAATAAAACTTCTTAGTGTCTCCGAGGGACATTTTATGCTTGAGAGAAGATTGGGGTCATTTTCGACACCGTTGGAAGGTTTTTTTTTCGAAAAAATGGATTGTATAGGGTTGAAGAGGAGTTTTTAATCGTTTTTATCCTACGGATTTATCCATGTATGGATGAAATAATAAAACAAACATCACGCAGCAGTTAAAAGCATATATTTGCCGAATGTTTTTACATTGTTGGCTCGAAACTAGAACACCGCGAGTTTGTTATACGAAACGTTGAACAAGCGATCTCTCGCTTTCTCCCTGTCGTAAATATCGATTAATCTGTACGAGCATAATTTGCGTATCGTTACGAGCACAGACAGTATATGGCTTTTCTCTCTCTCTCTCTCTCTCTTTCCTGGTTGATAGTAAACAATATCGATGTATACATAATTCTACGGAATATCGATCATTCCTTACCGCCACTGCATAACCATCGCTAAACACTCTATTCCAAGTAGTAACTTCCAAACAGATAGACAGATATACGTGGCTTTGGGCTGCTTCCCAGAAATGCACTTCCATTTAATTACCAACTCTCTCTCTCTCTCTCTCTCTCTTTCTCTCTCTCTCTTTCTCTCTCGACCCATATCCTAATCGATAATCGATGCTGCAAGTGATATATCATCGGAGTCTATATGTAATTTTGTGTTGTTTAATATTTCATGTAAAAATGTCTGATAAATGTTGTCAAAAACCTATTTCAGTACTTTTTATTCATTTGTGCTTCGTATATATTCGTTTCAAGAATTCATTTCATTATTTGGTAAATTTTTCAATATAATTTGCAACCGGGTCAAAGATTTTTTGGTTCATGAATTACGACCAAGACCTTATTTTGTCTGACCCACTTACCGTTATCCTTATCGATCTGCATGAAAAAATGATATTTCAAAATTTCAAACCTATTCTACTTGCCGCAAGAGTTTGATATTCCCTCAGGTGTTTCTACACCGCAAATACAGTAGAGCCGGTTAAGTCGATTTCTAGAGTGGAGAGAAGGGAAGATAATGTTTACGCACTTTTGCCTCACGAAGCAAAAGCCTAGTTACGTATTCCTTTGGCAAGAGTCTAGCGCAGCATCAGTGTCACGCTCCGGTCTTTGGTCCTTCGGGTTCCTTCATCTTCCGGGCTCCGAATCCACAGAGGAAGAGATAGCAGGGAGCTTGCGCGCGCGATTAATGGACTCTTGGCGCTTTGTGGAGAGGTGAATGCTTAATTCTTGTTCGTTTTCGTACAAGAGGAGTGGCTCTAGTCGTAAATACACTCAGTGACGTGGGCATACGCCCTTAATGCGTCCTTTACAGCTCTTGATAAGACAGACCTTCCCATCAAAGTTATTAAGGAACGACGATGATGGGAAAATCCTTTTTGCGGGCAGGATCCTTCGAATTCGTTTATAATCGTCTCCATTATAAATTGAATTGTGCGGAATGCCATGATTTTCTATGGTGTTTTTGGACACCCACGATGCGTGCACATTGAAGCAATGTATAAACGGTAACCCACCGAGCCATAAGGTTGATGGTCATGTACAAGTAATGGCAACAGGGGATGAAAGAGAGAAGAGGGTCGGCGCGGGGGGGATCACCACCAGCGGCTAATGGTTGCGGGATTTTCGCTTTAACACGCTGCTGGTAAGCTCTGGTATCCGTTGCGAATCCAGGCAGAGCAGGGGGGGGGGGGGGGGAAATCATTCGGTCTGCGGACTCTGGGAAGCTCTCTCTGCTCGTGACTCAACGTGACGTTTCTACGGCCTCATCGCGTCCTTCCTAAATCTATTTCCCTCTCTCTTTATCTCTTTATCATGTCACTCCGCTTGTACCAGCTATTCGGCTTTCCCTTAACCATTGCTCACTATATTCCAACACATTTATCTGCAAGTCCTGTCCACTAGTCCAAAGAGACTCTTCCTCTCTGCTCTCCTCTCTTTCTTCAATACTCCCTCTCTCTGTCCAGCCTCCAGGTCCTCCAACGGCAGCTGCTGCTACTGCTGCGCGTCTCTTTCTCTGATTTTACTGAAAGGGGCCGATCTCCCCAACGCAAAAGCCATTTGCCAAATGATTTTGCTCTGGAAGACTGACCAACGGGGACGTGGAACGAGCAATCGACATTCTCATACTGTCCTATAATACCGATACCAGAATACATATATAGAATGAGAGGAAATCCCTAAAGCTTTCATTATAGTTGTATTTTCCGGAGTATCGAACCGGAGGGTGCTATAAAAGGGGCAAAAGTTGATGCTTCCCCTCTCTCTCTCTCGAGAACCTACCATTCAATCTCTCATTCAATTAACGCTCATTTTCACGAGGGGACAAAGAGGTCGCTTGCCTAAACGTGCACTGAGATATATTAACCTTCTACTCATTTATATATGCATATATATTTATATATATTTCGACATATATATCTATTTGGCAATCAGACCCAACGTATACTCTCGTTATGCAGGGCTTATTGCACCACATTCTTTTTCTTTATCGTACATATATTCAGAACACGTTCACGTCTATATGATCATCACGTCCCTTCCCTAACAGAAGTGCCATTACTCCTGGCAGTGGCATAACTCAGCTGGATCATTATGTACCAGACCTTCTGTGTCAAAGGTCTTTGTCATTATTGATTCAAGTCGCTTTTTTTTATTCGATATATAAACTATTATCGAATGATTCGCGTTTATCCACTCGAGAAAATAGTGAAATTCTGATCCTTTGTCTCAGGATGAAATTTTCATCTGAATCTTTAACCAGTTTCACTAATTTTTTGTTCCGGATTCTGATTCAATCTCTTCAATGATTCCTACGAGGGATAGTTCCAACGTGGAATGTCTCGTGTCCATTTTATAAGCAAGTAGCAATCACGAGGTTAGTTAAGAAGAAAGAGGCTTTATAAGTGTCGCAATAATGAGACGGACGCGGTTGATGCGTTATGAAGAATACAGAGAAGACCCGCACGAGAGCCTGCACGAAGTATCTTTCCCCAGGGGACGAAGAGTGTCTCGTTAGATCATCCCCGTCGGCCCTCCTCAGGCTTCCCCCCGTACAGTTTCGAGTTCGTGAAGCTGACCCTCTCCAGCAGTCACGCTTGGATCCAGGGGATGAAAGAAATTGAGTTTGCCGCGAAAAATAGGAGCAGAAAGGAATAGAAAAAAGCAGCTTGAAGAGAGAATGAAGGTTAAAACGACCCCTTCATTTTCTCAGACCCGTCCAACCTCCCATAAAAGTCAAAGTCTCTTCAGCTCCAGTCAAAATCATAGACTCCGCGTGCCTCGAGTTCAGTGAAAAAGACGGACCTGGCTTTTTGTGGCCGCAGGAAAATAGGAAAAGATGCCGCACCGTTGACTTAGTTCTCGCCCCGACCTCATCAACCCCCATTTCTTTCATCCTCTCTCTCTCTCTCTCTCGGGCTAGTTACTCACTCTGTCTTTATATTCCGTCACGAAAACTCTTGATCCTCATGACTCTACTCTTTTCTCCTCCGCTATTTTACCGACATTTATTCGTCGACCTGGTTTTTGGGATTCACAAGTCGAGATACCTCGTACGAGACATCCACCAAGCTCTACCTTCCAGCCCTTGATGTTTTATTCAAAGCTCCAGCCGACGCCACACGCTGGACTCGGGATCCTGGTCAATGTGCTGGGGGATCAAGTTTCCGGAGAATTTCACTATAGCCCTCACTAAAGATTTTTGCGTTTCCAGTTTTTAGGGACTTACATATTGCTGGAGGGGTCAAAAGAATCTTTTTTAAACCAATTCTAGAAATCAATAACTTGATCGATTATTTAAAACGTCACAATGACGTTTCTGGAAACGATTCGGAGGATCTTTACACAATAATTTACTCTTTGTCAATACATTTTTCAATTAAATCATTATATTTTTTTTTATATAACTAAAAACACAAAAAATGATTGATTCCGATCCTATTTTAACTTTTTACTTTAAGATATTTTCAAGTTTTCAATCCTCGCTGGTCGTGACCTATTTTTGCTTAAATAATATTCCCATTATGTTATCAATTCCCTTATCATTTGCATAATGATTTCCGGTACAGAATCACTGAAGAATCGCATCCATAATAGATTACATTTGGAATGATGATTATTATTTTATTAAATAGAAAACGCATACTGCATCGTTGAAGCTTTTGCCGATAGGAATTTCAATTCCACTTACAAATTTATGATTCATGATTTCACGTATCGAAAATTAGCCCCGTGCGATAACGATTTCAAATGTGAATAGAGAGGATAGATACAAGGACTATCATTTATGCAAGCACGTGAAGTCGTGAGTGTGATCGCATTCCCAGGGGATAATTAAAACGGACTTGCAACAATCCAAGCATAGAATTGAAGGAAGAAGAGAGAAACAGAGAAAGAGAGAGAGAGAGAGAGAGAGAGAGAGAGAGAGAGAGAGAGAGAGAAAGAAAGAGAAAGGACGAAATATGTGTACGTTGAACTGACATACTGCTCGAGAGTCTGGGAGCGCGGGTTGGGGGAAGAATTTTGTTGCACCAAGAGGAGGAAAGCTTTTGAAGCACGACACGCAACTAGGCTAATCAGGCTTTTGTTCGTTTGTTAACGAGGTGCAGAGAGGATCATTCATAATACCTCGTACACATCACAAATGTTCTCTTCCATTGCTGAAATGACGATCGTAAACATTAACACGTGTGTACACATGCGACATACCGTTATTCAATCCTTGCTTCCTTAGTTCTATGCTATGTGCATTATTTACATACATACGAGTACACAGGAATGATGAGGCAAAATACGAGACAGCTATAGTGACAAGATTCGTGATCTATTCATTTCCTCGATCTTTGAATATGGGTCTCATTTATTGCTTAATTATAGCGATGAAGTTTGATTTTCCTTTTAAATAAGTAAACAAATGTGAAATGTTTAAAAAACAACAACTTTGGTTCAATATTTCATGGGGAATTTATTCCCATAAAGTTAAATCGACGTGTTTTTTTGATAAATAAATAAATAAAAATATTTTCAACAGCAGTTTGGAGAGATTTTTATAAATAATTTGTAAAATTTTCGTTATTTTGGTACCATTTTATGGAACTTTTCGAATGATCTTTATTATTTAACAATATAAAGCATGGATTTGTTTTTTTTTTATGACAGTTTATGCGTTTGAAATTTATTATTTTAGTCGGAAAAAATATTTTGTCCATATCCATCTTTGAGTTAGAGTCTGGTACAGAATAAAGCAGATGGGCATGAAACATTTGTAACTTAATATAAATATGTATAAAAGAGGAAGGAATGGGATACACATGTAGTCGTGGTTGGCTGTACGAGAACGTCTTTCACCGCACAATTTATAACTTTTGCTGAGTCGTGAGGGGATGACGTGCGAGGGAGGAGGAGGAGGAGGAGGAGGAGGAGGAGAGGAAAGTGAGGGATGCGAAGGAGAGGGTAGGAGAGATCTAACAAATCGCCAACGAGGGAAAAAAG
The DNA here is from genome assembly GCA_013761285.1 of Campoletis sonorensis. Lineage (NCBI taxonomy): Eukaryota > Metazoa > Arthropoda > Insecta > Hymenoptera > Ichneumonidae > Campoletis > Campoletis sonorensis. Next base: position 647,681 of record JACEOJ010000075.1, read on the forward strand.
AGCCGAATGTTTCGCTGTTTCTGTTCTCTTTTTTTGTCTCACACGCCCTCCTCGTGAAGCTTTTCTTTTTCTTCATCCCTCATCGTAAACCGCGCCATAAATATATTCGAACACGTACTGCAGCGAGTAAAATTCCCATAACTCTATTCCTATTTCTTCGAACTTTGTACGAGGATCCGTTAGAGTGGATCATTTTTTTGGAGGCAAAAAAATTAATCGTGGTGTCAAGAAAAAAAAAGTTGACTCTGAGGCACTTAGTGGGCTGTATAATTATGGGCAAAAAACTTGGACCCCCGTGAGTGCAAAGTTTGGTCTCTATCCTTGGTTAATGGCCTGTGAATTGTCGACGGGAAAAAAAAAAAAAAAATTCTCCATCGAAAAACTAAGTTTCCAGTTGTCGGACCATCCAAGATGGCAAAAAAGGTGAATGTTCGAAAAATTGTTAAAGTCGAGCCTACGCTTCAACATTTTTTGCCCTTTTCCGCGAGGGTGTAGGTTAAACGAGAGCAAAAAAAAAGTTACGAATGCCCGAACGATTCAGGCGCGACTTAAAATAAACTCCGATCGAGAAATGTTGATCTTTGATGCGGGAATTACTTGAGCTAATCTAAATATAGATGTGTTCGATGCTCGGAGATTTTGTGGCCGAATAATTTAGGATAATCTCCAAGGCTGCGTGTAGTTAGGACCTGGCTCACTTGCGTTTTCGTCGCTCATGGATAATTTATTCATCGAAAGATCAACGAATCACCCTTTCCCGCGCCCTTCACCACCGAGATACGAGTGTCTCGATCCCGCGATCATACTACCTTGTACCTAGTGTTGTGTCCTGTATATATATACACATTTAAAGTATATATATATGTATATTTCTATATATACTCGCGTAACGATGCCACGGTCGTTTCGCTATGGTTGGTTGTCAGGGAGATCGAGTTTTCGGATAAACCACGACGTGGTTGCGTTACGGCCGTTCATATACCTTTAGAGACATGAATATATACGTAGACAAAGGACAAGCAAGAGAGAGAAAGAGGGAGAGGGAGAGAGAGAGAGAGAGAGAATGAAAGATAGGATCTCCGAGAGAAACAAAGCGGACATGTTGAAAATCTGTTAATAAATTCCATCAGAGTGCACCTGGAAGAGGGAATCGATTGAAGATCCAAGAGCGTGTCACCGCTCCGACTAGTGGATTAAGGACCTTGAGACTAAAGTATGAGGATGAAACCAGGTGAAGTGGCCAGGACAAGTTTTCCCAGATTTCCATTTGTCTCTTGGTTCGCGGTGAAGGCTTTAACGTCAGAGCACTAATTCGTTTTGTCAGACATTTTTTTTTCTTCAGAGAGATCAGTATACGGCCGAATGAATCATACAAACGAATTGTATCGCCTTTTTGTTTGTGAGCAATCGCTGTTCCACGGAGTGAGGTTAAATCTGACGAAGCTTATGTATAGATCGAAACATAGCAGCCCTCGAGCTCTCACTCAATCCCCCAATAATTGCTCTCTAATTTAGGGTTGCACCCTTCCGATCTCCCGCGGCTCATCCCCCAAGCGTTCTTCGGTTTCCGGTGGCCCTTGAGCAAGAACGTGGCTCAGGAGGTTCGCGAGAACGAAAACATCGATGGGATCGAGAGCGAAGGAGCAATAAAGGGATGCAAATTATTGCGGAGGGGTGCGAGAGATTGAGGGTGTGGTTATATACCGTTGGCATGTAAAATCTCTGCTGCCAATGTAGATGAGTGGACTACGGATTTAGCCTCGTTTCAAAGTCCTATTTTCAATATGAAATCATGGCCCGTTTTGAAGGGTGCACCCCGCACCAAATGTAACAAAACTGGGGGATCAATCGAGAGAATAGTGCTACTTCGTTCCAGAGAGTTTTATGAGTAAGTGGGGAAAATGTATATGATCGATATGCATGAGGTATAAATAAAATTTACGAGGAGAGAATTGAGGGTTATTTCCGCGGCTGTCATCAGACTCCGCGAGGTAATGCAGCCTCCTCAGAGATCCAGTGAGAAGTTCATCGTGCTATGGATTCCGGAGGGCTGTCTGAAGTGGCACGACTCTACCATAATGCAATATATTACGTGTCTACTATAAAAGGTAATGGTAAGGTTGAGGCAATAAAAATACGTGGAGCGATCTCGATCGCGAAGGCATCATGAAGCCCTGCTCCTCATGGACTACGTTCCTGTCTAACGGAATGGCGCACGAAAGAAGACTTAACCTTGGAACAGCAATAAACTTTGAGCCCTTCTAGAGGAGTTCATAGGTGCGATGGATGCGGATGTATTATCTCGAAGAAATACATATAAAATACGATGAAAATTGAGCCCTGAGATTTTTTTTGCTCTTCGCGGCAATGGGGATGAGTACAAGCGCCGAAATAAGAAGGGAATGTGTTTGGCGGCGCTTAGGCAGTGGATAAAAGGGCGAAATATCTTCGTCGTACAGACTCTTTCTCTGCCGTTGAATTTTCTGGTGGAACGTGATGGAATATAGCGCATGTCAATCGAGAAACGAGAGAAAGGGAAGGAGCAAAGAAAAAGTAAGCCCATGGACGAAAAACCGCCGGATTTCCCACGAGCACACCGTACCGCGGAAGCCACGAGAGCAAGGGAAGTGGAAGAAGTCTGAGGGAGGCACAAGAAGCAGCACCCTCTATTCCCAGCAACGAAAAACCCGGGGAGAATGCTTCTTTCGACCTCCACAAAGAAGATTCCACCTGGGGTACCTTCTTCAGCATCCCCCAACGTGTATCTATTTATTTTTATTTCATTTTACATCTCCTTGTTCCCCCGCTCCTGGTGTACTTGCTCCCGTGCACCATTCCGTCTATACCTTCCCATCCCCCATCCCGCAAAGGCTCAAAAAGACCTTCTTTTATCGCTCGCTCTCTCGGGGAGGAAGATCATGCGCGAAATTGACAATCCGGGATAGCGGATGCGGAATAACCGCGCACATGCACCGAGGGGAGAACGAAGAAGCGTGGGATGAAGAAGAATAAAGAGATATATTGACGGAGGAAGGACTGAGGGATGTGCGGCTGAGATTCATCGAAGTATAGATTTTTCGAAAGCAATGTTCGGTTTGAGAATGTCCTTGGAAATTATTTGTACGTCAAAATCCAGATAAACGAATTCAGGAATATAACCAACGCATCTGTTTAAGGTCACGACCTTTGGAATCGTGCTTTTAATTGCATTTTTCCTTGCACCGGGTGCCGCGACGTCGATCTTCAATTGGCAAAATATATTACTTGACATTTTTAGCTGATCCGCCTAGATCCGGGAAAAAGAAAAGGTTCCGAAGAAAAATTGAAGATTCCAACCGTACCTCAGGTTGAAACGACACGAGAAGAGAAGTTGGTTGGGCGGTGGGATGTGTTGGAATAATAATGGTTGATAAAAAAACTAGGGTCCCTTCGGTCGCGTGTCACAGACAGTTCTCCCTTGACTCGATCAAACAAAAGCCAAGAGCAGGCGCGAGAGGCTCGTCTCTCGCCGTCTTCCCCGAAGGCTAAGCTTCCTGGTTCCTTCAACCCACCGTCACGTTTCGGCCCCACCATTTTTTTATTTTCTCCTCGTTTTCAATTCTTCTGTACAACATCCGCCTCTTCCTTTAACCTCCAAAAAAGCATGCTTCGCATAAGTTATTTCAATTCCTCGCCTCGAATATCATCGCGGGAGGCAGCTGCTGTTTTTTTCTTCAACTTTTTTCGCCAAGACAAATAAGAGGAAAGAGTGCAGGCTTCTTGAGGGATTTTTTCTAGTGAGTATCATCAAACATCGAGTCTGAGGATTCGAGGCTTCATGACGGCGGATGAAGAATAGCACGAGCATGTTTTTCATCATAACCTCAATGGCCGAATCCTCCTCTTCGTGTTCCTTCATCTCCCTCAGCCTCCAACATCGCAACTTCAACCTTTGCTCGCGGTCACTTTTTCACCCCTTGTATCTTTATTTCCCGACTTTCTCCAATGCTTCCTACCAGACAAAACTTTTCTCTCTGAGATTGTGAGGGAATGTGCAACGCTCATGTACGCGAATGTGTTTACACTGCAGAAGAAAGCTGTGGTGAGACTGCGCGGGCGTCCGTGCGGAAACGAAACTTAAAACGGATGCCCACTGCGAACAAACGTGCAAACGTTGCTGCTGGATGCTCGAGGTGAGACGTTATATATCTTTTAGCCACATAGCTATACAAACGACGTGGCGTTGGCTACTAGCTCGGAACTATATCTAGATGGTGGCTCTTCCATCTTCCAGGCTCTTGGTGGTTCCAGTGATGCTTGTACCTTCCGTCGTTTCACCTCTTCCACCTCTTCTTCTTCTTCTTCTGCTTCTTTTTCTCATTTTATTCCATCGCGTACCGCGCACGGCTCTGGGGCAAATACACTTCCGCCCAACTGTGTAGCTACTCGAGGACGAATCTTGTTTTTTTTTTTTTTATTCCTATCTCGTACACCGCTGCCATCCAGTATCGCATCCACATGCACATACATTTTCACTTGTGTAACGTGTGTGTGTGGAACCAAGGTTATTGCGAAGCCCGAGGGCCAGGTTTGCCTCGGAAAATACAATACACATATCCAAAGTTCTTGGCTCCCTAGCGACTTCGCATCTTTGTACAATGTGTGCGAATAGCAGAACGCGCGGGCGGCGGGAAAGAGAAAGCTGGAAGAGAAGCCATTTTCGGGTTATAGCAGTTATTGTCGTATATGCGCGTTGCTTAAACTACCTTTTGGAAAGAGTCGGAGTTGAGTATAGAGAGCAAGAGTCCTTTATAACTGGAGGTTGGCAAGACCGGAAATAAATGCGTCGCCGCCAGAGGGCATCGTACGTGGAACACGCTAGTTCCTCCAAGTGCTGCCGCGCGCGTGTTTTGTTTCAAAAGTTCTTACCTTATTGTGCGTTTGCAACAATTGCTTGCTAACAAAAGGGCGTCATTGATGCTAGTTTTGAATGGGATTGTACGCCTGTTACTTTATTTTTGTGCTACGTGCATTCGCTGCCACGACAGAGATAAGTCGAGGATGAGTTCCTTAAGCAGCGAAGATGAAGTAAAAGAGAGCTGGGGGCTGGAGAAAAAACTTGGAAAGGAATAATGCGCAAAGTTTTCGCCCAAGAGAACCGAGCAGAGAAACAGTAATGAGCTCTGGTATTTCGTTTACGTTTACACAAGATACGTTTGAAGTTAATTTAAAAATCCAAATGTACCGAAAAGATTATTCGAGTGTTGAAAATGGGGAAAAATGGATTTGAGCCGAAGGGAGTTTTTTTTTCATAGTGTCAACTTTAATCTTAGAAGGGTACGGAGTAATTTTTTTAAATTTAAGTTTGACTGTTGAATTGACATTTCGGGTCAATGTGACCCGGAGGACGTAGTTCAGCTGAAATGAATCAGGGGTTTGCTTCGAACATTCGTTAATGTGTCTGCGTATGGAAAATTGAGGCTGAAAAATGACTCCGGGTCAAAATGACCCAGTGTGTCAACGAACGGTTCAAATAGCCTTTTCTTTAGAGCAGAACAAACAATTTGTTCAGTTGAAACATATAAAATCATGTCCCTCGTAACTACAAGTGTTTAAATCCGTAAGGATAGATTTTAAAACTCGGCTTTAAATTTGGCTGGAATGGCGAGTATATAATGTAATGGTCCAACGGCGAAGGGACACTTTTACGGCAAGAGCTCTCTCACCCCCTCAAAAACCAGACTTTTTTCTCGTCCACTGTAAACTTGGAAGCTTACGAGCAATTGAAAAAACTCGTTGCTCGTACTTTTAAGGGACGCGAGAGCCCCGCTGCTCTGTCCAATATTTCAAGACCTTCGTGTCTCGCATTTAGTTGTACGAGGGACAGAATTTTCAGCACCCTTCTCGCTAACTTTGCTTTTTCTCGCAAACAAATGATGAAACAGACCAGAGTAGAGATAGAACGGTCTCAGGTGGTAATTTCGGGGTTTTTTATACATTTTTTTTTATATCGTAGAATTTTATCGTGACTACAATCATAGAAATTGGCTCCATTTACATTTTTGTGCTTTTCCCTTTTTGTAAGACACTATTTCCTTTTTATTTCTCCACGGAAGGATCTAAGTCAATGAAAACGATGTGGCGTTGATCGTTGGAAGAATAAAAAGTCGATTTACAAAAAGTCGTAACAAACCCTGTAACTTGTATTATTTACCCTTTGGTACTCGCGTCGATACAAATTCCCATGGAAATACGGATGTTCGTGCCACTAGTAAATAAAGAAGAAAGAAAAGAGATAGAAAAACAGGAAAAAATAAAGTAGATCGTATAAGAGGGTAAGGAACTAAAGAATAAAATGAAGAAAGGGTAGAAAAGTCAGTGAAAGAATATCTCTTGGTAAGTACTTATTTTCGGCCATTTTCCATGATCCGTGTCTTTTCTCCCTTCTTTCTTTTCCACTGTCTCCCTTTCCTCATTCCTTTTAACGTCCCTGGTGAAAAATTCAAACTTGTTCGCAGTGGTGAATAGTCGCGGAAGCTCTAAGAAGAATGAGAAGACACATAGGGCTTTGGGACCTTTGGGCTTTTCTCCCTTTTGTTCGCCATCGCACGACTATTCGTCTTGCGAGCCGATAAATTCATCCTCGGGCTCTTTTTCCCTGTAGGATCGAACGGAACGAAATGACTGAAAACCATCGAAGAAATGCTCGCGAATTTATAGGAAATGGTTAAAGTTCTTTCTTTTTTTTCATCCCCCATCGTGGCTTCTTCGCTCATGGGGACTTTGATGAGAATCGTGCCAAAATCTTATGACGAGGCTTTCAGAAGGAAAGTGGAGGAGACGGAAGATAAAAAAAAGAAGATGTAAATATGCCAAAATCGGCAATTACAGCGAATTAAAGGAATAAAAAAAAACACGGAGATTATTGGATTTAACAAAATTTAGCTCGGAGGAAATCTTGACAAGCTTTTATCGCTCCATAAAAAAATCTTCACTACCAATTAAAAGTTCATTTATCACGTTGATAAATGGATGATAATTAAGCTTCAAAGAATACGAAGAGACACTTTTCCGCAGTAGCTTAACCTCGTCATGCTCCTTCAATTTTTCTTTCTTCCTTCCTTCCTTCTTCTTCGCTCTTCTTTCTTATCGTTTTAGTTTCAGTGAAAATAAAAAAGAAAAAAATAAAGATCCAATATGACGGAAACTTATGAACGACGATTATAATGCATTAGACCGAGAATTTTCTTCTTTCTTCGAATCATTTTTTGGACAATCTTCCAATAACTCAATTGAAAATATCAGAATAAAAAAAATAATGCATCCAGGACCATTGCGCACATTTATCAAACAATTATTAAAAACTTATCTGGCCGCTTCCTGTTCGTGTCGAAATACAGTAAGAGTCCTTAATAAGGGATGCCCTAAAATCCGCACATAAATTCCAAGTGTATTAGGAGAGAGTCAAGACTGCTGTTCAAACTCCCAACGGTGTGTTTGTGTGTTAAGTTTCCATCGGTTAATTCCATTTACATAAAGGGAGAGCTCAGGGCTTGGTAAGGACCGAGTTCTAAGATTGCTTCAAGCGTATCGCTCATCCCAGACTTTCTCATCGACGGGAATTAAACCCATAGGTTGATGTAGAAATTCAATAATGATACGTTCAATTTACGAAAGATTTGGATGCTAAAAATTACATCTTTTTTCCCAATTAAAATAGTGCTCCAAGTCCCTCCAAAATTGACCATGCCATGATTTTCAAAAATGATCATTCGTCTGGCCCAAAGATTATTCAAAATGACAGAAAGTAAACAATAAGTTTTGAACAATTTTTTTTTTACTGAATTAAAGGATAAACCGAAAAAATGACTGCTCCACAATTTAGTTTGACTAATGTCCTTTAAATCGTTCTTCGTTCCAAGAGCAACTTCGGAACTTGAAGTGCGGAAGGTGTATTTTCTTTAGTAGATACACACGACTAGGTTACCTTAGAATTTACCATCCAACGAATTCTCTCAACCTCGTGACGACAATTACAAATTCTCCAAGGTATAAAGCTCATAGAAAGATAGAGAAAGAGAGAGAGAGAGAGAGAGAGAGCATCCATGAGAGTGGAAAGGTGTCGCACACTTAGATAATGCAAAACAAGCTACAACAACAACAATAACAACAATAACAACAGTAACAAGGAACTAGGATGAGAGGAGCAGTGGAGTAGTAATCCTTAAGTCTTCCGGCTCTGTGCGCTTTGGTATACATTATCCCTACACTCGGTTGAGCTTCTTCCTGTCATCCCCATATCGAAACTTCGACATTGAAGTCGTGTAATTAATCATAGCTCGAATTCTGTATTTGCTTCGAGTGTCAGAACACAACGACGAGAGAATTGACTACTTTTCATTATTTTTCATCGTCGCATACGTGTCAAAGGACCTTCGAAATTATTTGTTTATTAACAAAAGGTAATAAAACGTAAGAAGTGATTTTTTAATGATTCAATTATCCCGGGAAGACAAAATGACGACACGAGACGATCGATGAAAGTTTACAATAAATTAAACCTTCTCTCGACTGTTGTTATTGTTGTCCTTGTTCCCATTTGAAGTTTATGAGCCTGTGCACTCGTTGTTTTTAGCTCAAAGAGTTAAGAGCGAAGGGATGAAAAAGGTTGAAAGTACGAGGGGATTTTCGAAGACTCGGGGGTGCGGGGAAACTGTCAGGACGCGCGATGAGGGTGTACAAATTGAAACTGGTCATTTGTAAATCGACTCTTCCAATGACCCTACATCCTCTGATCAACCGGAAATACGAAAGCAACCCCTCGCGTTGGTGTTCCTCGCATCGACCAAGTGGCGAAAGCGTGCCTCGAACCCTAATACCCCCCGAGTCCGTCACTTTTCGTTCCCCAGTGATGAAGGTGACCCAGGACTAAAATGGGTTCGAATGCGCGGCGATGGGAGACACGGTGAGCCTCATGAAATAGTGACAAAACATGAGCACACGTTCTCGGATTACTTCATCATAAATGCTGTCTCGGTTGTTTTCTGCTGTGTGGCGAGAGGTTTCACCAAATTATATTCAATAAATTAAGCACCAGCGCGCGAGCGCGAAATCCGAGAAGCTCGTAAATAATAACAATGAGGAGGACGACGGGGGGGCTTATTGTCTTTTGTGAAATTTGATAGTCTCGTTATTTCAATGACGAGGATGCCTCATTGTTTATCCAGCAATTCGAGAAATAATGATGAGCTAAATAATAAGGATCCAAAGGAAAAAAAAAAGAAAAACAATAACAATAAATTGTAGGTTTGTGGCATAACATTTTTTTTCTTCTTTTTCTTTCGTTGATATAAATGGATATATTTCTTTCTTCGGAAAGTTCTTTTCACGAGGGTGGCAAAACGATCTTTCGAAAAACATATGAAGTTCTTGGGCCATAGCCCATGAGTTATAGAGCTTTTCGCATTTTTTTCTTCTTCTGCTTCTTCTTCTTCTTCTCGACAATGGAATAATTGGAATAAATTCCTCGAAGCCATTGCCTCTGGAATGCCTCCCAATTTTTTTCCTCCCGTCTTTTATTCTTTTCCTTCATTCCAGCCCGCGCGCATGCGCCCATCCCTTCATAACCGAGAATCGTATATGTTTGCGGGAGAACGCGTGTCGATGCCAAGGGATGAAAATGTATGCGAGCGAACGACGAGATCGGAAAGTGCGAAGGGTCTGACTCTCCTCGCTCCAAATTTCTTCACGCCCTTTCTGTTAAATCCCAAGGGTCCTATCAAACAGACACAACACTTATACACACGCGTGTATGTACATATGCGCATACGAGTTTTCCTCTTTTCGTTCACACGTGAAGTATACTTTATGGAGGTACGAGCAAACCTCCCTTAACCTTTCACACCTCGTTTCGTCCTCCCGTTCACTGAATTTTCAAGCGCGAAATATTCTCCCCCTCCCTCCTTTTTTCTTTTCCCCTTAATCCAACCGTCCTTATGAAAATCCATCTTTTTTTTTTTACTACCCTCAGAAAGTTAATATTCCGTGCTTTATACTTCGAACGTTTACGATCGCTTTTTTCAACGTCATTACTCCAAATTTATAATAACAAAGTGTCACCAAATAATCTCAGAAATTTTTATAACGCACCTGATTCTATTTAAAGTGCAAAAACATCATTTTTTATCGATCTTCTCAACGAAGATTGGTCCCTTGTCTACCCTTCGGATTATAGTGCACAATTATTTAACCACAAATGCATTTTTCCATCCTCTCGTTTCGCTCAAGTGCCAGAATTCACGCGGAAGCATCATTTTGTTTAAAATGATCTCAATTTACTCAAAGTTCAACAAATCTTCAAAAATGTCAAGAACTGAAATTCCTTTTACATTTTTATTTTTCGTTTCTAAATTTTCATTTATCGTTCCTGAATTTTTATTTTTCGTTTTCTAAATTTTTATTTTTCGTTTATAAATTTTAATTTTTCGTGATTCGTGATAATAAGATTTGGATGGAGAAGAAAAAGGAATAAAAAAAAGGGTAGAAAATATAAGCAAAGACTGGAGGCAGAAAAGATAAGGTTTTGGATTGACAGACAAGGCAAAATGGACAAAATGGTGGCGTGCGTGCGTGAGTGTTCTCCGTGCACGTCTTCCAGCCTCATGAATCATTCATCGACGAGCTCTTCCTCTGGCTAGCACAGAGAACATTTCGCGCATCCACGCACCCTTACGTCCTATGCGCTCCGAATAATAACATATATATTATACCAAGAGATCGCATTCCGGCCGAATGTTCAACTTTGCTTCTGTGTATCAGTGTTAATTTACGAGATATCGTAGTCTCTTGCGGATTCAGCACGATTTGCGGGCTGAGCTTCTTCTTCCGCGCGATCCCGCCGCACTCATATATATTTTCGTGTTTCCGGTTTCCGCGAAGACTGCTGCGCGCTCACCAAACCGCGACCGATTTACAACCCTTCGCGACTCTCATATACAGACTTGACCGCATTTTACGCAATCTTTGGTCAATTTATTTCACCAAATGTTGTATAATAAAAGCATAAACAGCCATTTTTTTAACGTCAAGCCATTTAAATCGGTAGAATTTTGAATTTTTGACAAAAACTTCCACAAAATGTTGATTAGAGGCAGCAGAGGCAAAACATTCATTTTTTAATTGACAGTTAAAAAACTGTCACATTTGTCTCTCGGCATAAATTAATCAGGAAGCACGAAAGCTTGGTAAAAACCAAACAAATGAGTAAAATGGTTTAGTCGTTGGACATTTAAAAACGAAAAAGTAAGTGAGAGAAAATTGTTGAGAGCAAAAAAAGAATCGTGTAAGAGATGAAAGCTCGGTCTGAGGAAACGGCGCTTACGACATGGCAGCAAAATGAATAAAAAGCGATGGATTGTCTCCCATCTTTTACTCTTTTGTCCTCGTTCATTCTACTGGTCCGAGTGGATCCAAGAGAGATGAGAAAAGAAAATCGCTGTATGGGACAGATATGAGCATTAGAAAAGAGAGAGCGAGAGAGAGAGAGATTACATTGTTATATGGATGGTCCAAAAAGACCCATTTCAACACTTTGAAGATATATACACAAGTCCATGGAGCGTTCGATGTCAAATAAGACAACGTCAAATTGCAATTGAACTTTTATACTTTTTTAATGAGTCAAATAATTCCTCTACTAAACGACTGTGTACAATCGCAATTTTTTCACAAGCTCGCTACACTTCAAAGAATATTACAGAATTTTTTCAAAATTTTTCCTCCCGTGGTTTTTCGTTGAAAAAATAAAACAACAATCAACGATTTGCCAAATTTCGAGTCAACTTCACGGAAAGGAAAGAGATCGCGCGATGTGTAGACTCTTTTAAAAAAATCTATTTTTCTATTATTTACAGTAGAAAAAAAAATGTTTGGAAATTTTGATTGTACTGCGGAAAGTTGCTGCAGATTGACTGTTGATAGTGTTTCATGGAACGATAAAGAAATGAAAGCTGAAAATAAATAGTAGATCAAAGCGAGATGCAATTCAACTTGAAATGTCACGTATATATGTTGAAATATTGGATATAGAGATACGTATGAATATAGAGAATTCGTGCTCTTTTGGTCAGGACCCTCAATCCGTAGAGTTTCCGGTCAGTTGGTCGGTGAGCACGCCGCGGGACTAACGGAATCCCCAGGGATACCGGAAGCGACGGACCGAAAACTGCGCACCGGTCCGAGCTACCCTCTTTCATCCATTTCCACCACCCCTTGGCCTCTTTCTCCCATTCCACACATTTTTTCATCATAGGTGTCTGTCTGATCCCTCGGTTTCTCTTTCAGTCAGGCACTCTGTCACGGGTTATCTAAAGTCTCGTCGTTCTCGTATGAAATATCACGAAAAACGCGTTTTCTCTGTGCATCGGTCCATTTAGGCCTCATTGATTTGGTAGCAAGGAAGTTTTTTGAAAAAAAGTTCGAAAAACTCGTAGATTTGGTCGAAGGAGAAGCAAAAAGAGAATAATTTAAAAAAAGGGGGGAAAGCGAGTAAACTCGATTATGTTCCGAGTGACCCGAGCTTCAGAAGCGAAAATTCGTGCTTTTCCATCATCCCCTTCTTTCTCCGTGTCGTAGATTTTGTTAATTTCGACAAAAAGTTCTATCCTCGTCGTCAAAATGGTTTGAGTCGTTTTTTCTTTGTTTTTTTATTATTTTTTATCATTGCCTCTGGTCTTTTCTGATCGAGAACAGAAAACAGAAGAATAAAACGAGAGACAATCCAGTGGGAGATGGAAGGACAAAAAAGTGGAGCGAATTAAAGCCTCGAGTTCGATCCGATCAGCTGAGGGGGTTACGATCCATCGATGGGTTACTAGTCTCGACGGAGAGGATTTCCCGCTTCGACGAGAGAACCATCCTCATTTTTCTCCACCGCCGCGTCGAGCTCACGTGAGCGATAGACCGTTTCGGAAGCTATCATAGGAATATACACGGAGAAACCTTCATCTCTTTTTCCCTGTGGGAACGTACAACGAAGAAGAGAGCTTTCCAATGATACGAATTGACGAAACCATGGAAACTCCGATGTACGAGATAAAAAAGAAGAAAAAATAAAAATAAACTCATTGCATCATCTCGAGCTCTGGACTCGTGTACTCGGTTAATCCTTTCGTCTTCGTGCGATAATTGGCAGGTCAGCATGAACTTCAAATTTTGAGTATTTCTCAATCCCCCGGATGTCTTGAAACTTTAGGATTTCTTAAGACAGTTCTATCGTGGAATTCATATCGAAAAATTGTTTTTCAGTTTTTCACACACACAAAATCATTTGCGGGCACAATTTAATGAAGAAAAGTTGTTGTAAATTGACATTGAAAAAGATTTATTCAAATCCTCAACAAAATCTTAAAAAAACGATACAAATACCTTAAATTCCCTGTTTTCCTGGAGACGTAGAAAGCATGGTTTTTTTCTTTGAATGATGCCCATCAAGCAAAGTGTCAGACACAGAGAAACTGTCTTTGCAAGTTATTTGAAACTCGTGGCAGCAGGGGGGGTTCGGTGTATATATTTTGAGGAATGAAATGATCTGGGTCAGGCTTGAAATGTGTCTTATCAGAGTATACTATCCGTCGATCTATCCGCAACATCTGTGAGCACAATCGCGAAATTTCTAAGCAGGTATAATCGGAACAGACTGGAAGATGAGTATATGGAGCATCAGCAGAAGCATGAGAACTCTAGGTTACTCCAATCTGCATTACAATTGCGAATAGGTTGGAGGAGCGAGTAGGAGGGAAATTGAAGGAAGCCGCGAATCTCTAGATGCATCGAAACTATATGGGGATAACGGAAGAGAGATGAATCGCGAATGCAGCTGCAAGAGAAACTCCGGGGGCCAATGTGGACAGAGACGCGATCAATGGCAAGACGAAAGAGAACGAGACGAACGAGACGATGGAGTAGTGACAGATTGATGCGAATTGATAGCTCTCCTCGATGAGATGTATGACGTATTACATTGGATTAATAATGTACGTTCATACCTACACTTGGAACACATAACACATTAATTGACTAATTGACTCTTCACCAGCTCCCAAATAAACGGGTCTACCAAACTGGGGTTGATCATTATTCGGGATATTACTCAGAGAGTGGTTTTATCGAGTGAGCATTCGTAACGGAGAGAGAATTCGTGAAAAACTCTTCTGAAATTAATTCAATGTAAATAGAATTAATTTTTAGTCGAAACAGAGGCTGGAATAATGACTCGTTGGATTTTATTTGATAAGCTCCGGAATTAGATGAAAATTGATTTTCCAACTTTGACATTGACGATGAGGTTCGATCGCCATAATTCGTACGAATTTTAAACAATTAAACTTGGAATTTATCAAACGCTAAGAAACGATCGAAGAAACTGGAGAAAGAAGAAGTTTTTTTTGGTAGAAACGTATTTACTGCGTAAGAAAACTGGCGACCAGACGACTTCAAGAAGGTGACACGATGTCTCAGGGCTGATGATGATACTGCAGAAGGGTTCGCAGAAAGATAATAAAAAAGAGGAAACAAAGTAGAGACGTTCAGAGGGTGAGAGGGAGAGAAAGAGAGAAAGAGAGAGAGAGAGAGAAAGAGAGAGAAAGAGAGAGAGAGAGAGAAAAAAAGTCAAGTCTTCATTTTCCTGTAAAAACTTTTGGTGGACTTTAAACCGAGAAGCTGCTTGGCAAACGATACCAAAATAAATAGGAAGAGGAGGAGCAGCAGCAGTGTGTTTTTTTCTTCTTTTGCTTTACCGTCGAGGGACGATCCAAGTTAAGCAAAGTCAGTGGAGCCAAAAAGAGAAAACTTCAAAGGATAGTTTAACTTTGAGCCAAAGCACGTTTGCTTCCCTGCTCGCCTCTCGTCCTGGCAAACTCAGTGATTATTTTTTTCCACCCTAGAGTATCACAATTTTTTTTTTTTTTTTAAATTTTTTTTTTCATCCTCGTATGCACATATTAGGGTGAACCTTAATAGGGACGTTGAGAATTTTAGCACGCGGATCCTTACTTTAAATTTTCAATCGTAAACCTTCACCTTGGCACGAAACTCGCGCATATTCTTACCCAACTTTTCTAATAATTTTTTTTTTCGATACATGAATTTCTATGTGCATCGGAAACTGCATTTGGTACCAGATGAACTCACCTCGAACGAGACTTATTAATTTTAAAGAAAATTCCATGGAATAGAATGAGGATCCTTGAATATTTATAGAGAATATGCTTCGAGGACGTTCTCGTTTGAGTCCCAAATCGTTTCCATTGCAGATCCTGCCCAGATTTATATTTAAATATTCCTTAAAGCTTCAGAAATGTTTTTTTTTTGTCAGGTATCAATTCCAAAATATTCCGCATGTCTTTTTTTTTAATCCCGCGGAGTAGCGAATATCTTCCCATGAAACAAAGCACGATTATCATGGGGGCAGAATTCGATACCGAGGGGAAATCGTGTCCGAGGATAACTGATGTTCAACGGCTAGCAATTATTTGGCAAAAAGCAATTAGCTTGGACTTTCGTCTCCCATCCTCTCTCATTGAGTTCCACTAAATATCAAGAGAGAAAGGGATCCAGTGCGAATGAGAGAAAGAGAGAGAGAGAGAGAGAGAGATGCACAGACAGAGAAACGTTGGTAGACGAAACGATAGGCACGAAATTTCTACGTACAAGCATATTGGGGGGTGTTTCACAATCAGTAATAAACGTTCATGGAATTGACGCAAAGGGGTTGCAGCAATATTTGCACCGGTAAATATACAACACGCAAATACACATGAACTTGACGGTCAAATCGCTCGCTTTGAGTATCCGTCCATATTAGTAATTCATATACTTTGAAATCAGCTACATTTGACCTTCAATGAGTAATGATGGACGAGAGACGAGGGGAATATGTTTCATAATAAAATGGCGATGACAAACAGTCCACCGTGGTGCACTATTATTTATTGTGATGCAATATTATGCATCGCGGATATAGTTGAGGTCTAGCCGCAACTATTCTGTTATTTAGTCTCCCAAATGGTCCATCCCTTAAAACGCATCATTGCGTTTGTATATAAATGACCTTCGGGCTAAATTATGATTTTTATTTGGTCTTCCAAAGTAATTTTAATTAAATTCAGACTCGATCAACAAAACAGTTTAAACTAATATTTAATTTGTATTCAATTGAAGTAATTTCTCAACTGGAACGAGCCAAAAGCAGAGAAATAATAATAATAATAAGATTCGAGGTACCATTTGATTATTCGGATCGCTGATTTATCGTTTAATATTAAAACGTCGAATGATAAAATAATGGTATCCATTTTGAAATGCTCCAAACTTCCATTATTGTTGAATCAAATTTTATTAATCGATCAATTATCTCACCCGATTAATCAATCTTCGATCTGCCCTTTGAAGGAATTCCAAATACGAGTTTTGAACTTACCTGGAACAGAAAAAATAAACGATGGCATTTTAATGCTTATGTTGTGTTTACATGATAAAAACATAAACATTTATACAGAATACACTGGAGCAAAAAAAATTTCAAACAAAATCGAATTCTCCTCGATTTTCGACACAATTTTGTTCATCCAGCGCCTTGTATGGAATATAATTCATTGAATGGCCAGTCCCTGTCGCGTTTCCACTTCAATTCATCTCGTTTAAACTTTATTCGGCGTTTAGTTTCAGCCAAAACGCGTGCGTCCATTTAACAGACGATATTGAGTTAGGGAGTTTGATGTGAAAATGAAATAAAATGCAACAACAACAACAAAAGCAAAGAGCACGTTCGTTCGGCGAGGCTGCTGTGAAGGGTCGTCAATGTAAATCCGTAACAATGGATTTACTCCGGATTTGAGCTCCGGCTCGAGTTAACTGTACAGAGGTCACTCAAGTTTTAAGTGAACTCTCTTAACGCACAAGCCGATCAGCACTCTCCGACGGTTGTGTTCTCATAATATCCCTTCATTTTCCTTCTCCCCGCACCCACGCTCTCGCTTATTCGATAATTGAGTACATTTTTCCAAGCGTTCATCACACTTAACACAGACTTTCTAATTCTACCATACAATCTCGATGAATTATAAATTCGGGTCTGGGCTTTAATTGTATCTCGAAAATTCATGGGCTCCGGGGAAAATTACGAGACTCACATTCATCCTCGATTTTTCAACACTACCAAACGCTCTTATAATCAAAATTTCAAAGCCAATTACCTTTATTCATTTTGTCTCCAGACTGTCAAATTGGATGCTTTGTTTCGCAATGGAATTTTCAATTCAACAGAGATTTTGCAGCTTCATTAGTTATAAAAACATTCATTTTTTTGTTTATAAAGAAAACTAGAAGTAATTTTATTATTATTTTTACTTAATTTATTTATTTTATTGTACTTGATTTTAGACTCGAGTTTTGAGAGTCAAGTTTTTGTGAAAAAAAATTCATTACTCAGAGTCAGTCAAGTATAAGCTAATTTTTTATTGATTTTTCAAACTATTTGAAGTATTCTCGCCATACATTGCTCTCGCAATGTCCGATGTATACGCCGAAGGTAAGAGAATGAACGTCTTAAAAAGAGCACAACTTTCCTCGGGTAAAATAAATCACGTTTCCCTTGGGGATGAGCTCCGAAGTATCCAGACAGTTATCGATTTTTCCTTCCTTCTACGTTTCACTTTCTTTTTGTGGGAAAGAGGATATTCTCCGAAGGGGTATATAGTCCAGTGAAATCGACTTCCCTGCTCTGTGTCTTTCTCGATCGAATTCTCTCGATTTTCAACGCTATTTATACTCGACTCACGATGTCTTGGCTTTCCGGAAGGATATCGCTCTTGATGGAGATCAAGAACAAAAGCATCAGACGAACCAAGATACGGGAGCGACGAAAGAGATGCCACGAACAGTTTCGTCAGGAAATCGCAAATTTAACGAGTAGAGTGATTACCGCCTTGTTTAAACAAAAGCTTCCACTGACAGGTGCCCGCCCGGGGCTCTTTTCACTTTTTCCTTTTATTTTCCAACCCCCAGCCACACGTTTTTCCATATTTTCGTTTCATAGAGTGCAATTTTTATCGATCATTAAAATGCCATTTAAAATGTGCCTATTTGTCTATTCAAAAGAAAAAAGTGATGTTGGAATTGAATTTGGTGATGAAATTTTTATGAAAATATTAATTTTATGGTTCAAAAGCAAATTCTAGGCAATTTGACCGAAAAGCCAAGTTTTTGATGTTTTGAATCTTAGAAAAAAGTATCGAAACACAAAAAAAAGACAGATTTTGGTATCGATGTGAAAATGTGTTATTATTTTGTACTTGGCTGGTAGTTTTGATGGTACAACGAGTAAAACTAAAGTAAACTGACGCCTGAAATGTAAATCGATCGATTGAAGTAAACAAACGATTTAGGAGGGTAAGAGCGATGTCACGAGTTTGAACGCCAGTTAGAAAAGGGAACACGAGCTCCGAGCTAACTCGAGCGCCTTGCGTTAATTACTTTTACGTGAATTTCTCGGTCCAAGTGTGTACTACTGTATAATACGATCCGTGAGCATGTGCATATAGAAAGCATTGCTATATATGCACCAATGGCTTAAAGTCAAACGATCGTATCGAGCTTAGATAAACAAAGAGACTAAATATTCTGTACTGGCGTTGGGCCAAATATGTATCCTGTTCGAGTGAACAGAATGTTGTAGCATCCACAATTTGGGCCAACTTTGAGCATATGACGATCAAGCTGAATCGACAAAAAAATAAATACTGTTTATTAAGGCCTTGGGCCACCCTAGAATTTTCGGAAAATCGATTTTTATTTTTTTAATTCAAAATGGTCTCTTAGGACCTCAAAAATGATATCCCAAAAGATTAGCTTCTCAAAACTTTGAACGCGTTTATCTCGAAACTGCATTTTTTAAGTTGGCCGGACTCATAACTCAGACAATTTTCAACCGATTGACTTGAAATTTTGAATATATCTTTGAAAATACATTGTCTATGGAATTATGTAGGATTTTTTCTTTATAGTGCATAGTTCATTTGTTATTAACACTTATCTGACGATTTTTTAGGAAAATTAATCACTTTCCACTTTAGAAGTGCGCAATTTGGCCAAAAATCAATGAATCGCAAAAATCTTACGTACTTCTGTAGCAGTTATTGAATGTAATCAACTTTTAAAATTATGAAAAAATTATGGGAGCTGTTAGTAATTTAAATTTTCACCGTATTATCCGCATCAGAAAGTCAATTAAAAATGATTATTGGGGATTACATTTAAATTTCCTGCATTATTTTTAACACAGTTCTGAAAGCATCTGCGTTAATGTCAGGTGGAAATAAAAAGAGGTTGAAAAAAAGGTGGAGAATTTGCCTTCTACGATGGGGGACAATTTCGAGAGCAACGATTAGGGGAGTGGCCGCGCGACAAATATTGCTAGTCATCAGGAACGTAGTAGCAAATGGGGTGGAGATCAAACATGAAATAATTAATCGAGTATCAAATGAAGAGGTCGATATATAGATGCGTGAGTATGTTCTGAGCTACATTACCCGCTTGCAGCAATGTTGTTTGAACAAACTTGTTTACACAGACTGGTCAATGATGTATTATGAGTACACATCCATTAATAGTCTCATTTGTTCCATTCGCGTTTTAATGTATCTCAAATAAACAGTTATTTATGTTGGTAGTAAAACAGAAGATGTCGAGAGAAAGAAATTTTATCGATAATTATAATAATAAAGAGTATAGTAAATGGGAACGTAGCACGAGATCGTGAATCGAATCGACAATCGATAATTATAACTGACGTGGTGTAGACCGAAGTTATAATTAATTAGCCTTGGTGCTGATGTAGTGCAAGTCAACCGGATAATGGTTATTTGTCAAATAACACAGGAGGCATGACCGCTGTAATGGAAGTTCTGTTTTCGTTGCATCATTTTTGCAAGTAGGGTTGAGTGAAGGCTCTGCGTCTTCCTACGTTTCCTACGATAAAAAAACAACGGCTGGTTGGCTCGTTAACTCCACTTCCGGCCTCACCCTGGTCATTTATCTTCACCGACAAGCTCCACCAAATATTCTTGAAGCATAGAATCCTACGTTTTTGTGTTTAAATATGTTTATGCGTTGCTTTTTCTCTCTCTTTGTTGTTTTTTTTATTTTTTTTTTATTCTCAAGATACCCAGTCCGGTTCAAAAGAGAAAGAGAAGTATATGCGAGCTTTAGAAAAAGTAGTTAAGAAAGGAAAGGAAAAAAATGGAGTGAAAAGATTGTGGAGGTGCGGAAGAAAGAGTTGAAAGAAAAGGACGCATTGAGTTGACGCGTCGGGGTTAAAAAGTGAAAAAGGTCGATTGGCCGGGGTTTCCTCTAGAGCGAGTCAAGATCACCCTTTCTCTCACTTTCCTTCGTTTCTTTCTCTCGGTCTAAAAGTACTTGCTGCAGACTCTTTCAAGCCCCTTCCCAGTTCTCGTTCAACGGGTTCGTGCGATGTCCAAGACGCTCCTTGTCGTGTTTCTTTCTCGTTACAAGTGTTTTCTTCCAAGTTGGAAGAGACCAAGGACAAAAGCAGTGGAAGAAGGAACGGGGCAACATCGGTAGCAGAGTTACTTTTCATTGTTACTTCTCCTCCTCGTTAGCGAAGATGAGGCTGGCTTGTAGTTGGCGAATGTTTGTTACATTTTTTCTTACTTCCAGGTTATACTTCTCAAGTTCCATCCTTAACATAATCAAGGATAACGCGAATGAAAAATTTCCTAGCAGTTATCATCGCTGCAAGTTCCTCCGCATAATGATCCATAATTCTAACATAAATTTCACTACGTTGGACTCTCACGACTAATCTACAATCAACATCAGATGCATCACACACTAGCCATCCCGCCGCTTCTGCGGAGCTCTTGTCCTTAACCCATTACTGGAATCAGACAGACATACGCATATAGGCCAAAGTAACATATACCAACATTGCGGTAGCGTAGACTCCCTGTGGTTGGCGCACTGCAAAGCGACAATGGAGACGGTTCAACACGGATGGCCACTATCCTAGAGGGTCTGCTCTGTACGGAGAAGCTACTGCACACTTGGATGATTACCCTTTCGATCGTATACAGCTCGCGCTTGAATAATCATGCTCCGGAAAGGCCGACTTAATGGACTAGTCAACCTCCACTGGGCAGCACAGTGTGTCATACGGAATATCGGGCATAAGACAATTATGTGGAATGGTTAGAGAATGAGGATAAGGAAGCATTGTGGCAATTCGTCATCGGACTGCTTAGCAGTGGCAATGATGATGTTATTAATAATTAAAAAGTTGTCTGCAACGACTAGAAGACGTTTTTCGTGACTCGCCAGTGAATCAAATCAGTCCCTCCGCATTGCACAACTAATTTTCGACTTTGGCTAAATTCATTGCGCTAGTAAAACGCGATACGGAACATGAAAGCGGAAGTTAGACATACCCGAGAGTGTCCCTCGGTGATATAAATTACGAAAATGCTTTAGCGGTATGTTAAACTAACTCTGGCTATATCTCTCGAGACGATCCCCTTCTACCCCTTGACGCAGGAAAGCCAAGAGACATCGTCGACGAGTTCCCGATAAGATTCACGCCCTTCCTTGCGGCCCAGAGCTTTCGTGCTTCTAATGCTATGCGTTTGCCATCTCCGTCCCCCCTTAACTGCTGCCTAAATTAAACTAAGCTCTTCGTGCGACGAGATCGCCGGCTGGCGATACACGCGCTTGGCACCAGGCTCAAAGCCAGCTGGGGTTCTTGCTCCCTCGTCCCGTCCTTTCCTTAGACCATTTCCTTTCAATACTCGTAAATAAAACACGAGTGAACTGTTCCCATGAGATAACAACCCTTTAGTGCGGGCTGACACGTATTATCGAGCGGTTATCTATAGTCAAGTCAACTAAGTCGAGGGCCTCAATCCGTTGGAATAAACGCCCATCAATCATCGACTTAGGCCAAAAAATTCGCTTAGTTTTGCTTCAATTGCTTCATTCTTTAGGACGTCGTTAACGACAGTCTCCAACCTCTTTTCACGATAGAATTCTCCGCATCCATTGTTCACGAAAAGCAGGTTTTACTGGCAAAAAAAATAAAATAATAATAACTGACGAGCATGATTGGCGTCGCGAACGTTGCGTGACAGGATCGTCGTTTTGAGTCAATGACGTAATTGATTGATGTCACAGATTCAAATAGGAATATATTTTTTTTTTCAAATGAATGTCTGCTCATTTATCCAACATTGATGGATCGTTAAACGACAAGAGCGAAGGTCCACCATTAATTTATACTCATCCTGTCAAAGATTTTGTTGTTGTTGTTGTTTTTTTTCACTGCCATTCCGTGTTGATATTCCATCGTAGCTCATCCCCCATAACGTCATAACGAAAATTGCATATTGGATGCACGCGAATGGAGAACGGATGATATTTGCATGTCGAAAGTTCATATCGGGATTTCACCCTCGCTGACTTTGGCTAACGTGTAACATTCTGCACAACGCCAGCAATCGCTCAGTGATTAATACGAATGCTGGATAGCAAGAGAGAGAGAGAGAGAGAACTGGAGGTTCGATTGGCTGGGTTTACATGATCTCACCAAATCCCTCGGATATATCCAAGGGGTTTGGGAGGAGACTTACCCCCGCGGGCTTCAGTCTCGTGTCCAGCAAGAGGGCTAAAGCTCAGAGAAGGAAACATGTCGAATGGGATCGGGCTGTATAATTTAAGCTCGTGTATCAATCGCCGTGGGGCGTCTGCGAAGTGTAGGGAGGGCGCCGGCGGAGCATCCAGGAGGTGGAGGTATAACTGCGCCGGGATAACTCCGACCGCCCATCCGAGTTTCGAAGGCCTAAGGGATGATTTCCCGATGGATCAGTTAGGCCTGTATATTAGCCAGGGAATACATGACCGCATCGCGCCTATCAATGCCTATATATAGCCTAACTAGCGAATTAAACATGCCACGACGTTTCGGAATGATTTATGCAGGTGTAACGAGATTTCACCCTAACTCGATACACTATTGTCGATACAATTGTCGATTTCATTGGACGGAAGCCCTAGATCGGTTGATTATTAGTCGAGGGTGAAAAAAGGGTGAAGTCTGTTTGTTCGAAATGCTGTAAAACTCATCGGATATTGCGAGGTTGTTCCGTTGGGGTGTAACGAATAAGGAGAAGGAAATAATGTTACAATGGAAAGTATTTCTGTTGCTTCTTTCCCGCGCGAATTCACTCTTTTTTCACCGCAATCCTCGAGCATCGAACTTCCTGTTTATCTGCCAATCTAGCTCCGAAAGGCTATGTTCAGTGAATTCGTAAAAGTACAAGAAATCCTCTCGGCAGACGAACCCTCCTCTATTATCCATCAATCAATCCGTACGTCTGTGTCGGATCCCGCGCCATGTCAGGATTCTTACAATCCGTTTATCCCGCATGTATAGAGACGGCGAGTTTTCTTTTTTCTTCTACTTATCCTCATGGTTACTTATTTTTCAACATTGTTGTGCGCAAGGAGAATAGAGAGGAAGCAAAGGAAGATGGAGCGAGACGCAGAGACTCCTGAAGAGAGCCAAATTGTTGCTTGTTCCGGACCGAGAGCAGAAGCTGCTAGACCGGAGTGCAAGAATGACGAGAAAAAAAAAAAAAAAACTAAAACGAAATAACGTTCAAGTAAAAGAAGCAAGTAAAATAGGATGAATGAGGGGTAAAAGCTCATCGAACGAGAATGTTTGAACCCTCATCTGCTACGGATTCGAGGATTCGAGAGAGAGAGAGAAAGAGAATGGAGCTGAGAGCTGTGAGGGACGCAGGACGCGCTGAACGAGATTGAGTTATCCCGTAGTCCGCCGCCATATTGGGAGACACCGAAATTTAATAAAGCTGATTGGTAAATTGCCACTGAGACCTGAGGCAGAATGAGGAGAGGTTTGCGAGCAAAGTTAGGGAGACGGATATAGAGAGAAAGAGAGAAAGAGAGAGAGAGAGCGGGAGAGGGGGAGGGGGAGGGGGAGGGGGAGGAAGAAATGACTATAGCAGCCGTTAGGGAAGCCTCTGTATGAAGAGCTTGATACAACTCTCGGGATATGATACAAAATAGTGATCGGTGGTATATGGTAACACAGGCCAAGAGAAAGTTTAGCTACTGCGATGCCCTCGAGTGGAAACTTGATTCTCAGGGACATCGTTGCTTTTCCCATGAGACGAGAGTTATCTCTTTGCATTTTGCATTAAATATATACTGTTAAGAATTATTATAAAAGTTACAATAAAAATTATAAAAACAGTGTAGTTATAAATATTATTATAATGAAAAAAGCATCAATCAGTTGGTTCGCTTCCAAAATGTTTTGCTAGTTCATCGAATTGAGTCGACATCGACGCAAGGAAAGAAATCACCATAAGTTGGAAAAGCCAAACTCCAAGTTTTCCTTCAAATCAGAAATTCCTGCATCCTTTAAATAGAAAAATGTGAATCGCTGCGCGAACGTACGATAAATTGGAAAAAAGAGCAAGATGAGCGATTGGCCAGATTGATGGATAAATAGATACCCGAAGGCCTGGACCGTCGTAATAAAATGAGAAAAAAAAGAAGATAAAAGAAAGAATACGGATATCGGGCTGTTACTGACCAGGGTTGGGAATCAGGGGGAGGGAAAAAAAGGCTAAACAAACGATATATCGTGAGTCTAGGAAGAGGAGAAAGAAAAAAGGAGAAAAAGAAAGAAAAAGATGGGGCATCAGCAGACAACGGAATAAAAACACGACTGGGCGACGGAACACACAGAGAAAACGTTGGCTATCACGCTCGTTAGATGAACTAGATACGGCCCAGTGGGGAGGGTAAAAAAAAGGGTAAAGACCACATGGAAACGGTATATTCGCACATAGCCACACACAAACGTATACACAGACGTTTGGCTTTGAAGCTATATGCACTTTTTGCCCTCAGTTGTGAACTCCATTTTGTTTTTGCACTATTTGAACCACGTGATCACTGTGCCCACCTGCCACGAGCACGGGGGTGTAGTCTTGACGAGCAACTCGATCAGTTTCCCACCCTTCGATCACTTTTCAGTTTACTCCCTCTCTCCCCGTTTCTTCCTATAGCACATTTTTTGTTCCCCATTTTACCCCCCCCTTGCGTCCCAGACGCCCGTCATTGTTCAGAAGGAAAAAATTGTGACGAGAGAGAAAGAAACTTTTGGTTATTTCTCTATACAGAGATACAAGAGAAAGGGAAGAGATAAAACAGGTTGAATGCACGCGTCAAATCCACGCATCCACGTCGATACTCCCTCGTCATCCCTTATCGACTTTGGCTTCATGTTACTTCACTTTTCTATATTTATGTACATTCGACAAACTGTACATAAATATACTATTTTCCCTTTCTATTTTTCTCCCTGCTCCCGTCACCAACCACAATTCTCTCGTGCCCACGAGAATCTCTTGTTTCATGCCTCCGTTTCTATATATTGCGGATTCGTTCAATTTCCCAAATGTTTCCCTTGCTAGTTATTTCCTTTCATTTTTTTTTTCCACCATTTTCAAAGTCAGTTCGGGGATTTTTACAACGAAACAAAAATTCATGGTTTAAAACTCTGCTTTCCTTTCGTCCAATGGACATGTCAAATATTTTTTACACGACGCTTTTACTTTGTTCATTTATATTTACGGAATTATCTTCCAAGAACTTTAAAAGAGCATTTTTACGAAGTTACGCGAAGGATCGAATGACCACACATTTCTAAAGGGCTTCCTAAACGAAAGGGAAAGGTTGGAGCATTGAGGCCAAAGGTTTTCCGAGAGATTTGAATTTCGAGGAGAGCCATCGATGGAAGCTTTTTCAGGTATTACTTTTTTCTCTCTCTCTCTCTCTTTTCTTTTGTCCTGTTTTGTAGCAAAAACCATCTGCAATCCCATAGTCTCAGGCTTTTATATACATTATTATGTGTGCGTGAGCCCTCTGTAGTGCGAATCGTGAATTTTTTTCTACTCTCTTGTGCGAAGGCCAAAGCTTCGGGAAATTCGAAGTGGAAAAAAACGTTTCGGTTAGGCATAGGACGACGAGAGGCTTTTCGAGTACCGAAGAAAATATTAGGGTCGTTTCTGTCAGGACCTTCGTGTATTTTACATCCATATATATATTTATATATGGAGGTTTGAAGAACCCTTAGCTCTCGGTCTGGAGAGTATCGAGAAAAATATTTACACCCTTACTTTTACGAAGGGTGCCACAAAAGATCTCAAGTGTGCCTCATGGGCGTGTTTTCGTGTCAGGATCCTGCCTGGAACGTCTATTTTGATGAGATTTGTGTATGCCTTAGGAAAATAATAAATATTGCTCTATCAATATATCACTGTGGATAAGGACTACCAAGAAAAAATAGGATTCATCGTATTAGAACCAACTAGTTTTTGATCGTAAATAAATATTGTTACGATTTAAGCAATTGACAGTTCTGTGAGATCGAAGACATTCTTATTGATTGATTGTTAATGTTTTTTTTTTCAATCGACATTGTCATATCGAAATTCGATGAGGACTCCTCCGGGAGGTCAAGATAAGGAGTCCATGGATCCTAATCTATAAAATCCATAACTAAAAATGATCAAATTCAAGATGGCGGAGTCGAATATGGCCATTTAAAGCCAAAGATTTTCAAGTGCTTTTCTCTCACCCTGTCAAAACAATCTTTTTCAATGAGTTGTCGCACTTTCCTTGAAGGTGTCTCGAGGAGGAGCTTCGAAGTGACTATTGAACCATGGAACTCCGCAGTAACTTTCATTTCGCGCGGAATAACTTTTGCGAAAGTCTCGTTAAAGTAGTAAAAACTAGTAAACTTTGGAGCACCAATCAATGGGGAAGGAGGAGGAGAAGAGGGTGGTGATTATTCCAATGATTAGCGTGTTCGAGGACGAAGCATAACAAGGAGGAAATGAGTGGTAGAGCTTTTCGATAATAATCGATAGATCGATCGATCGCGGTGACGATCGAGACACCTGGCTCAGTAGTTAATTCAACTAAAACTCTGCGGCACATTCTATCCTCGAACGAGGCTGAATTTCGACGCATCTTAAGGTCCTTCCATGGTCTCCTACAACCGCAAACTACTGCTCCCATTTGGTCGTTGAATTTCGTCCGAGAGACTCCAAAGCTCCAAAGATACCTTCACGTATATGTATAATGACCCTTGAGGCTCTCGGAGCGAGTGTACTTTTGGACTAGTCCTTGTGCTCCTGTATACGGTACACCACAGTGCAGAACTGGAGATCAACCAGAGCCCCACCAACGTTTCACGTTCTCGCAGTTTCCCAACTGGGTCGTTGCTTTTCTCTTCCTCGTTTCTCCACTTCCTCCCATTCTTTCTCTCTCTCTCTCTCTCTCTTTCTCTCTTTCTCTTTTAGCACCCTTCTCTTTTATACTATTCTATGTGTGATAGTATCCTGAAGAGAGTTCTTGTAATTCCTCCCATGCCATTGCCTCTTTCCTCATCTACTTCCTCCTCTCTCGTTCTTATTCTTTGCTGCAAAGTCTCTCTCTCTCTCTCTCTCTTTTACGTGAAATCCTGTGGGTACGAGAAATCAGGATTTTGGATTACGAAGCTGAGCCCGAGTACGCCGTAACTGCAGATAGAAAGAGAGGCTGCAGGGATAGAGAAACGAGGATGAGCGACCACTCCAACATTGGTCTCCAAACTTTCTTCTACAAAGCTCGTTCTCCCTTGTCCGACCGAATAACGACCCTTACCACTGAATTCATGGGCTATCGCTGAATTTACTAGCGGATACTAGATTACGCCAAGTGAATTCTCGCCGAATTGATTCTAGTTGAATAATATAAAGATACAATCTATTCCAGATACTTCCATTCATTCCGAAACAGCTGATCCTAACCCTTTTTAATAATAATCGAACGGGGACCAATCGAAAGATCGTATAAAATCGAAAAATCGTATAAAATTATCGAATTTAAGATTTTTCAATCAATTCCCTGTCCCTGAGGCTCCTGCTGGCTTTTTCTTTTTCTTCCTTTTTTTACATCTCATTTTTTGTAACTGAGAAGCATTAATTTCATGATATTTTCCATTTTCTGTCATTTTTATATTCCACTCGACCGTAACCGGAAATAAAATAAATATTTTCACAATATACTTTCAAGCTCTTCGTGTCGCCACGAAAAAAAGAGCATTGTGTTTACGAGAAATATTCATGTGATCGCCGTACCGCTCAGTACCTTCTTCTTCTCCTTCAACCATGCTCTACATAAACAAGTCACATGTACGAGTATGTGTATTTATATTTATATACATTTCGTAGGTCCGATGTATAAATATAGTGAGACGAAGTCGAGATTCAATTCTTCATTCGTCGTTTTATCGCATGACCTCACTACGTCCATCGATCCTTGTGTACTTTATCTCTTGCTCTCCTTGGTCATTCGATCGGGAATCATTCAATGAATAGTAAATCGAAAACACGCCACGAAAAACCCTCGACAACTTTACATTCTGACTGAAAAGACTTATTCTTCGAAGCTTTGAGGTCAAGTTGGCCCATTTTTTCAGAAGTTCCTTCAAAAAGAAATCGCTATTTTTTTTTGTCAATCAAATCCGAAACAGTTCAAATAAAATCGTATACAAAAACACTGCTTTCTCTTGCTTGGAAATTGCGAAGAGTGGGGACATTGCAATTTATGGACAATGGATGGACTTAAAAAATTCATTGGCTCGGAGATATAAATAACTTTGTTCTGCTAACTCTCCTACATCATTTTTACAATATTCTTTTGTAGAGATATGGAATGCGGGTGAAGAGCATGCGAGGTGAGGGGTTTTGCGAGGCAGGGTGTAATTCACGATGCAATAAAATATTGCAGAACAAACAGGCTGAGACGTTTATGGTCGGATACCTCGTGTATACATAGTTTCCCCAGGGTTAGTATAGCACAATCGCAGAGAAAGAGAGAAAGAGAGAGAGAGAAAGAGAGAGATAGTGAGTGATGGAGATCGGGAAAAAAGCGAGACACATGAGGTGACACGCTGGGTCATAAAGTTCCCGTGGCATTAGTTACTTGGTAGTCATAAAAAATGTAAAACTCCATTCTTCCCGTCAAGCCAGTGAGGATCGGTATAAAAAGACCAGAATCGTAAGCTCTACGCCGATTTCATCCATAGTTTCACGCGTGGATAAGTTACGACCGGTTGCCTCAGCTACACCATCTTTTGCTACCGTCTCCTTTTTTTTCTCATGCTCTTAGTTCCACAAAAGTAAAACCACTAAAACGCCAACGAATATGGTAAACTTTTTTTTAACTCTGACAGTTTCGTTAGAACACACACTGCGACCAACTCTTCGGAGGCTAGAGCTCGAGGAAAAATATGGAAAAAACAAATATACATCAACCTGTGCACGTTAAAATGAGGGTTGAATTGAATTTTTTACGTCAACTGTCAACTTCTGCTGACAGTTGACCTCATATTTCTATAATTTCAAAATTTCTATAATTATTTCTGTATTTTCGGAATTCCAAAATTCTATAATCAATAATTTAATATAATAATATAATTAATGGAATAATATAATTCCAAAATTTTTATAATTATTTTTGTAATTTCCACGAACATTCAATTCAGTATTATTCATTTAAAAAAATATATATATATTTGTATGAATTCAGGAACATTATTTGCAGCTGCCAATTAAATTGCTCGTAGTGAGACTCGAACTTGTATCCAACTTTTTAGAACTTGAACAAAAAAAAAAAAAAAACAAATGTGGTGGAGAGAAATCTGTAGAAATGTGAAGTTTCATTGGACAAAAGGGTAACTTTGAATTTTGTTGCAATTTTGCTTTGGCGTCTAAGGAAGTTGAAAATTTCATTGAAAACTTAGTAGTAATTGGGGAGGTTTGAGGAGGGAGAGCGATAAATCTTGATAGTAGGTCACCGCGTCGTTTTCGTTTCATAAACTTTCTTATACTTTCATTGATTCAAGAGAGAAACTACGAAGGGAGCTTTTTTGTTGAAGAAATTTTCATCAATGAAGTAATAATAAACGAGAAACGAGTAGTGCACTCTCGGCAACATTTTTCGCTTCTGCTCTGCGTCGAACAAACTCTCGCCTTTCTTTTGACTCGCGCGGTTGCTTCGGATAAAGAAACGTATCCGGAACGTACTAATCCGTACACGTTACGAAATTTTTCTTTTCCTCCTGGACCTCCATCCACACTCTTGAATCCATCGAAAGAACTACTTTTTTTTTCGAACTTTAGTTACCAAGAGCTCAAGAAGTTGCCGTGGCGGCCAAGTTGTTGCTCGGGATCTCCCGAAGTTCTTGGCCGAGCTCGCACACCCACACGCACGCATTCGCTAACCTGGCAAATGTTGCTTTCTTACCATTGAAAGCTCAACCTCGAAAGGAAGTAGAAAGAGAGAGAGAGGAATTCTTGCAGAGCCAAAGAAGTAACAGCGTCACGCGAAAACTTGAAATTTTTCGTAGACCCCCCCGTTGCATGCACATTCTCACTCTCGCTTTCCCTTTTCATTCATTTTCCTTTGCTTTCATACTTTATTTTCTCCTGCTCTTTTCCTTTTCCTCGTTTTGATCACTTTTCGTCTTGTTTCTTGAGTCGCAATCGCGTTCGCGTGCACGAACAACTTTTCTTCGCAAAAAACGAGTATTAAAGCCTGCGAAATCTGGGAGAACAAGAGAGCAAAAAAAAAGAGAGAGGAAATGAGCTTGCTCGTTCTCTTTCTTCATCTCGTTTGAGGAATTGAAGCTTTCGCGATGAGGGGCGGCTTGGCACAGAGTTTCCGCAAGCTTCGAGCACAGACCGGAAGACGCTAATTGACGTAACGAAATTAATAAGGAATTTACGAGGGAGAAACTCTCCTCGGGTTTGCTCTCCTATATCCTCTTCGCCCCCCCCCCCCCGCCCCCCTTCCCTTTTATCCCCAAAGTCGCTCATCTCTCCTCTTCGCTTTTCACGCTCTGATAATTTCATTAGGATCACAGGAAGCGTATTGCTGTTTTACAAATTGCAACGATTAAGGACTGTTTCTCTCCCGTTTTAGTGTCAATCATTCGAGATATTTCAACTTCGAGGCTTTTATGGTGAAATTTAGTCGACAGCGAACATTGTCTTTGGCAGTAGGTCAAAAAAATATCAGTCTTTCAAATAAAATATCTTCCATTTTTTGAAAATTGTTTCGACGATTCAAATATCAAGATAAACCAAATGAATGAATTATTTTTTTCGCTCCAAAAATTGAATTACCTCCTTAAAATTTTCTTGGATTTTGGTCCCAAAATTCAAGAAAATTTCTGTGGCGACAGTCTTCCTTATAAAAAATGATTCAACCGGCTACAAACGCCTTCAAAACTTTGCTCGTTTTCTTGAACGGTCAACCATTTTCAACCAACAGCTTCCAAGCTGTCCTCCGCGAATTTTGTCACATCATTCTTCACGACATTTATCAGAATATTTTATGGAAGCTTTTGGTTAAACTCCAAAACTTTATTTTTTAGTAAAATGTTTTTAAGAAAGTCCAGTTTAACAATTAATTTCCAAGGGGCTGTCATTTTATTGATTATCATTGAAAACGATTAATTACGAAACAATTTAAAATCAGACCATGAAAAAGGTTAGTTTTTCGAGATCGATGGTTTGAAGTTGTTTGTTTGATTTTGCTAATGGAGCGGAGATGCAACTAAAACAAAATTGTTGGAATTAATTGCTCTTTGTGACAAATGGAAAAAATAATCAAACGCTCTAAAAAAAAAAAAAAAAAAAAAAAAAAAAACTAGGATTAGAGAGATGACTGAAAGTTAATGGCATCCACTTTTCGATTAAGATAATGCTAGTCAGCGCTAGTCAATCCAATTTGGCGGATCTTAAATAATCCAGAGCGAGCGAAAGATCCAGGAAGCTAGCTCCTTGGCCAGAAGAACAGCGAACGAAAGAAGAGTAAATATATCCGTGAATCATTTTCGAATCTCTCTAGAGTCAGCCAAGCTCGTCGTCGTCGTCGTCGTCGTTCTCGATTACGTAACATTTTACGAATGTCTCAGCACAGCCAAGAGAGCCAGCGTTTAAGAAGATAGAGACGAGAGAAAAGGGATAAAAAACAACGAATAAATAAAATTTGCTGGAGCTTGAGAGAATTACAGCTGATGAGGCTTTCCCTTTTAAAAACAGGAAAAAGCAGGGAAATGTTGAAACGAGCATAAATGAAGAAAAGAGCAGTTGGTGTGTGCATGTTCGCGAAATTCATCGCTTTGTAGGACGAGGAGAGTAGTTTCTCCTGGAAAGCATTAGCTGCTCGAGGGCCTTGAGAATGGATGACGGTGGCTCGAGTTATGAGTCAGTATTTATCCCTGTTTCTCGACTCAAAACTCTTATCGACCCTGCGCGTCTCAACTTCTTCCTGCTCTACTGTGAAAGCATGTACGTAAGTTACACAGTAATGTAGCCAGCTCCCTTTGGGCAAAGCCCGCGTACAGGTCGTTATTACGCGAGGAAGACTCCAAGAGAAATTTTGCACAAGTCCAGAACTCGGATGAATAAATAAATGCCAGAGAGAAACAGAGAGAGAAAATACAGAACGAAGAGAAACGAGAGTTACGGCTCTTCGTTTGCCGGTACACATACTGACCTACTCTACTAGTTATCCAAAAACAGGGCGCTGAATAGACGGCGTGGGAAAATAAGCATCGAGTATTCTCTAAGAAGAAACACATCAGGACAAGAATAATAATATTATTATTAATAAAATAATGATAATAAATTTTTTCATTGTTAATATAATAATAATAATTATTATTATTATTATAATTATTACGGATAATATATAATTATAATAATTAAAATAATATCATAATAGTAAGAAGAAGAATAATATCTTTATTCTCGTTATTTCATTATTTCTTATTGTATTATCATTATTATTATTATTTCTTTATTGAAATAAAGGAATTATTATTTCTTTATTGTATTTTTTCGTATTTTTGTACTTGAAAGGCCTCAAAATGCATTTTTTCCTTTTGTCAGAGCAAAATAAATAAACAATTAACAATCAAGTGAATAACAGTCCAAAGATTTTTCGTTTCATAAACGAAAGTTATTTTTGTTTATTAAATTGATTTATTACTGTTAAAATTGTTACTCGAGATATAAAGGAACAATGAATTTTGAACGAAATTTAAACAAAATATCAATAATGAATTGGAGAGAGTCAAAAATAAATAAACGAAATAATAAAACTCAGAGAAAAAAGGAAGAGTAGAAAAATCCTTCGCGAATGGTGTCATTATTGATGGGGTGCTCGACAAAAACGATGATCAGTGAAATATAAAATCAAACAAGCCAGTTGATTGGACCAGGAGCGTGTGACAGGCAAGGTCGAATGTTATATTCTAACATTTGTCCTCGTCTCGCTATATAAATACGGAAAAGTGTGTTTTTTTTTTTTTTTTTTCCAAACAAACGTTAAAAATTGTATGCCATATCGATGTTTCTGATTTTATCGTTCGAGCTGTACAAGGGATGATAAAAAAACTAAAAAAAAAAGGACTTTCATTTCCACCATGAACCGAGGGTGCCAGTGAGAGATTCTTTTCACACTCTGGGTCAAACTCGGTCGCGCACGTGCTTTTCTCGAGCTCTCTATTCCCATCTGTAAAAGCTTCTCTCTTTCAGGTATTCGGCAGAGTTTCCACCAGTACAAATGCGAATGTGTCTCTTTTCTCTTCTCTCTCTCCCATGCGTTTGTGAACTTCATTCTTCCAACTTCGCACCCTAGCTCCTTTCTTTTTTCCCTTTTTCGTGTACACGCGATTCCGATTTATTTTACTGGCTCGTACGTTGCGCGCTCACCTAGTTTACAAAAGCTTCCTGAAATCCCTCCTACGTATTGAGCTTTTACGATTTTTATTTTTATTTTTATTCATTCATTTGCTCTCTTTGGAATTACAACGGGATTTCGTGAATTGCAACGGCGTAAATTTTCTTCCTGAGTCTCCGTAAAAAAGTCTAATGCTCTCTTTTTTTTTTTTTTTTTTTTTTTTTTTCATTCAGACGATGATAATTTTCGATTCTTTTTTTTTTATTTTTTGCCCACTACAAAACCTCTTACTCCAATATTATTTAAAGTTTAAAAGAGGTGCTGAGATTTTTTTTTGCCTTTTTTTTTGTTTTTTTTCTGAAGAATGGAGAAACCAGACATGAAAGATCCGTTTTGTAAGCCAAGATTATTCGTTTCACGTCCAACAAAATATAATTCTTCCAACAGTTTTTCTCCTTCGTTGAGTTATCTTTTCTCCAGCTTTTTTCACCTCTCGCGAGAGATATCTCTCGGTCTTTTTCTCTTCTTTCTCCATTTCTTTCTTTTCTCAAGACTGTCTCTTTACCATTGAGAATGGCGAAGGGGGCACAACGTCTAGCTTATGGTAATATTATGTTTATGGAATTCGTGCTGGTACGTCCGGGGATGCTTTTCGACGTGATACTCCAAATATATATACATATATATTTATAACAAGCGCATTTCTTCTGGCACAAACAGCGGAAAGCAAAATAGGAAAAGAGCTTTTCGCCTTTCTGATCCACCGTGACTCTTCTCCTTGCGAAGCTCAGAATACTGACTTTGGAATGGACAACGAAATAAAGGGGTTGAGAAAAAGGCGAGGCGAGGTGCGATATTGAAATTGGTCAAAAGTCTGTTTGATTGTTGCTCGTGAAAAATTGATGGGAAGAAAAATAGTGAAATTTATTTAAATAATTTTTTTACTAACGAATTTCGGTTTTTTAAAATTTTTTATTTTTCAACAAAAATTTTTTTAAAATTTTTTAGATAATTCGCATTTCGTAAAAAAATTGCGAATTATCTACGAAACTGAACTGATTCATCGGATATTCTCTTTAGAATAAATTCGTCGAGAGTTTTCGAAGAAACTTTTAATAAATTCATGAAGAGTTTACAAAGAAGACTAGTGAATTAATTGAAATTCTGCATTTTTAAGTATTCCACGAAGCTAACGAAAAAAAGTAGCAATTAATCAATGTTTACTAAACGAGTTGCTTGCATAACATCGATTCTGTGTATTCTGTTAACTGCTGACCTATTTTTCGTATTTAAAATAAGTATTTAGTATTTTTTGCCCAAACAACTAATTAGTATTTATTTACCAACCAAAACGAACTCACTTAATTTTTTTTCTTAGAAATCTTTTATATATAAATTTTTTTTTTCAAATCGACTAACTTTATTGTAATTGAAAAAAAAGGTCTGTTGGTAAAAATGATTGATATGATTTTTTTCTCTCTCGTATCCATCGTTTATTCGTATTTTTTTTTACGGTATTGTTTATTCGTTTAATTCTCGAGATATAAATGGTTGGGAAAGGCCGATAAAGAAAGTGTGCTTGAAAATGCAAAAAAATTGAGAAAAAAAAGATGAAAGAAACGAAGGACTGTGAAGGACGAGCAGCAAGGAAAAATCTAGGCCGTTCTCGTCGGTTATTACGAACCGGGGGGAGGGCACAATTATATTTGATGGACGACTCTTGAAGGCGTATCCCTTCGACATACCCTCTCACTCCTTTAGGAAGAAATAATTCATACCTGGAGCTTCGAGTAAAAGAAATCAGGGGATGGTCAGTCGCATCGGACAGAGAAAAATTGGAAAACTGATCAAGGGTCGGTTAAAAAGTAATTTTGCATCGTAAACACTATTTATTCTTCAATCAATTTTGAATTATTGAATGAAATTTATTTATTATGATTTTTTTATTAATTCTTTCGCACGAATTCCAAAAGAGCCAAGAATGTGATTCTTCGGTTGACTGTTGAAAGTTTCCAACATTTAAGACTCGCACGTGGGAAAACTGGAACACGATGCAGCTTCAAAAAATCAGGTCAAGTCGCTTAGATGACAAGTCGTACGTTCGTTGAGTTTAAAGAAAGAGAAATAAGAGCACTCACTCTCTCTCTCTCTCTTTCTCTTTCGTGTAAGATCTATATTTCTTTCTGAGGATGTAAAAAAAAGTAGAAAAGGCTTGAATCCGAGGTGAGCTTGACTAAACAAATAGGTTTCACGAGCCTTCTGTATCGTCTTCGTTTTTCTCTCATCGCTTTTCTTTTCTCTTCCTGCCATTCGTCGATGGTCCCCCAACTATTTTTACAGTGCTGAAGATTTCTCTGAACCTCTTTTTCGCCTGATGCGGATTCGTTCTTTCGCTATTTGTACCAAGTTCGTGGGAAGTAAAGAGTAGAAAGTGATGAAGAAAGAAAAAATATATAAGTAAACTAAAGCAGCAGTGTTTGCGATGAGGCTCGTCGAATATGTGTTGCCACACGCCATTGCCATATCCTACCCACCTCCCTTAGGAGTTTAACGCTTCGGAGCTGATGAATAATTCATTTCATTTGCCGGGATTGCTGTTCGCAGATGAGAGTTCGTAAAGGAGGAAAAGAGAAAGAGAGAGAGATGCAGATTTCATTCGTCGTTGACCTAGCAACGAATTTAGCACCGAGCCGCACACTGGGCCGACAACTACTGGCCTTTTCTCCTCTGCTGGGCTCTTCTCCCCTTTCTCTCTCACTTTTTCTCTCTCTTGCCTCCGGCATTACGAGATTGCACTAACAATAACAATAATTGAACCGCTAATGGGCCAATAACCAGCCTCGGCTATTCAACCTCATTCCCAATTCCTCTCGTTACTTTTATTTCGCCAAGATTGCGTCGTTTAATGGATTCCACGATTGTTGTGGCGGTATAAACAGCACTGCGTTGCCCAGGAAGCATGGAATTTTGTGTTTGCCGAGCGATGCATACTTCGCGGATAATTTCTCCTTTCTTTTTTGACGAATTAACTAGCAACGTAGAATCAACGATTTGTTTTTTTTTCCCCAACAGAAAATCTATATTTTTGCATGAATTCTATTGAATTTCAATTTTATTATTCAATTATTCAATTAACGAACAATATCTGAACAACGCGATGAATATTTTATAACACGCCGTTCATTATTGCGCTGCGAAAATATAAATATTGCTATTCAAATGTCAGTTGCGCATGATTTCATCCAAAATCCTTCATGCGATGACACCCGCATCACAAAAACAACTTTATGCCCCAAAAAGTATTTTTTTCGTCTATCGATTGACTTATTTTTTACTGTCAAATGCATCACTACGGAATGTTCAAGTTAATTACGTTTAGGAACAAATTTTCATGCATTCTCGAACCGTGCGAAAAAGACAGGAAACGGGGAAAGAGAGAAATAGAATAAATAAATTGATTATTCATCGCGTCTAGCCAAAGGCATGAGAGAAAACCGTTCGATCGACCGAATAAATTCATTCTACTGGACGAAAAAGAATAAAAATAGAACCTGCACCCGCATACTCATAATTGCTCTCTCCGAACTATTTATATAAACACATATATACGACTTTCCAAATTAGTATACCGTTTCCCGAAAGCTCTATGTATACCTACGAGAATCAGATAAATGAAATTAGTTCAACTCCGATTCTGTTGTTCGGTTGTTTTCCTCTCCGCAGTTATCTCCCTGACCACAGCGTACAATGTGTATATGCCATTTAACATGAAATTTTTTAATTTTTTAAATCTCAAATTGTTCAATTACTTTTTTTTTTCGTGGCGGGCTGCTAAAGACGATTTTTTTATTATTTTTCACCGGGTAGTCACGTCTAAATTACATTTTAAACGAAAAAAAAACAGGATTTTCCCACGATTTGAAGGAAACACTTGGATTTATATTCATTTTTCGAAAACACAGAATTGGAGAATTTTCAAATAATTATTTAACTATTAATCAAAGATTTGACTTTCTCTAATTTGAGCAGTTTTTATTTCACGAGTCTGACATTTTTTTTACGTGAAATTAAGCACCCATTTTAAGA
Organism: Campoletis sonorensis; assembly: GCA_013761285.1. Taxonomy (NCBI): domain Eukaryota; kingdom Metazoa; phylum Arthropoda; class Insecta; order Hymenoptera; family Ichneumonidae; genus Campoletis; species Campoletis sonorensis. The sequence goes on from JACEOJ010000075.1 coordinate 685,646, forward strand.
TAAAATCTGTCGTTTTTGATGGAAATTGAAAAAAATACAGTTTTCGACAAAAATCCTACAAATTTGGTCAGCAAATAAATTATTATAAATGTGAAACATGGTATAATCGAAAAAAATGAGAATTCTTTAGTATCTTTGGTCGAAAGATCTTGTATCTGAGGTTCGAAGATCGAAATATGAAAAGATGAACTGGAGGAAAGATCGTGTGTGGGAAGAGGATTGCTAGCAGCAATAATAATAATAAGGGTGAAATCATGAGAACGATGTAGAGGTTAGTTTTATGAAGAGATTGTACAGAGAATAAATTGGGTTTCATTTCGTGAAAAAAAAAAAAATGAAGTGGTCTGGTGTATTTTCGTTGCTGAATAAGAAATGTTTCGACATTTCGAACTATATCGTAATTGAGTATCGTCAGGCGAATTATAAAAACTAGCATGAAAATGAGAGAAGCGAAATGTTACTACGTCCGACCAATTATTGTCATTGCAAATCCGATTACGGGACAAAATTATAATTTAACGAATTTGGGCCACGAGAAATAAATCCTCATACGTGAATCTCCACTTTTATTATTCAACGGATTTCAAATGAAATTTGATGCGATGGCTCTAGAAACGTTCAGAGTTTTTTTTGACATAATTAATAAAATAATAACTCGGAAAAATGCACAGCAGGATGAATTAAAATATTCAGGGATTTATAAAACGTCAATAAAACAAAAAAATCATTTAACTAACAATAAAAACAAATAGAATGAGTCGAAGTAATAAATTGACAAGATTTTGATCGTTCAAATTTAATAAAAATTGGGCAGCATTCAATAAAACTTGATAATTTGTAATTTGGCATGAATAATCCAAGCCAATAAAATAAATTCTGCACCAATACGTTGAAGCGATAAATATCTGTTAAATATACAATTGTGCCTGCCAAGAAAACTTGGAGATAAAGTGACAAATCGTTAAGGCGAGGGGAGACGTGGCAAGCTTTTTCGGATTATCATGAAAATAATGGAATCGTGGGAGAAAATCCCTCGGGGCTCGGTGAACGAAACGTCACACGTTAGTTTTTCACGTTTCTGAGAAACGGAGGAAACGTCAGACGGCATATTATTCCGATGTGTCTATTAATCTCTCTTCTCCACTCTCCTATTCCTGCGAAATTGGGAACAAGAGCCTATAAAGAAGTGTCATAGGTAAAATAAAGATAGAGCCCTTCGCTTTGGAATTTATCATGGATTTTTGGCTCTCCGGGGCTGACAATTATCACGGAACAAATGGCTCTGGTCGTACGAATAAATTTCTCTGTTTATCTCCTCTTTCTCTCATTTCCTCTCTCCCTCATCCTTCTCCCTCCTTCTCTGTCTTTATATTATTTTCCTTTATTTCATTTATTATTATGCATTCCCATATATTTGCCAATGTGATTGACAGTTAAACGTGGCACATCTGGGATAAATAATCATCCAAATGAATTCCAAGCTATAAATCATTTGATGGCACAAATATTTAATAATGACACGATCAAAACGATTTTCGTTCGACAATTTAATGATGGAGTATGTACACAGCCCTTTTTTTGTCGTCCCAACATTTTTCAGGATCATAAATGTCCATGGACATTTATGAATTATTATCATCGTAATAAAGTTATTGAAAAATAATCGGCAAAAAGGAGCGTAAACCATGAGCTTTTTTGTAACAAGAATTTGATGAATTTTGAGATATTTTAACGATTGACCTGTCAAATGCGATGATAAAAAATTTTGAAGCATTTTACACTTTTATTGATAATGGAAAAGCGCGATAAGGAAAATTTCTCGCGACACACGTGGCCCGATCGTAAGTACGTTTTTTATTTCGAAAACAGATTCGTTGTTGTTGTTGTTGTTTTTGTATTTTATTTCTCATCGCTGTTTTATTATTCTGGGATGTGTGCTCGTCACAGTACGTTCCGCATCGCGAATCATTGCGGACGAACGATGGGGCCTATTATTTTCCGATAAACTCCACTTTTCTCTCTTTTTTATTCCCTCGTTCGAGTTCACTCGCTCTTTAAACGCCCGCGAATACAAACGCGAAGGGGGTTGGCGGCTGAAAATGCGAAACGTTCGGCCTTCGACTACCGCGGCTCGTGTCCAAATTGACGGATGAACCAACGATATTTCGAATTCAACGCGTGGACATTCACTGCCTCTCTCTCTCTCTCTCTCGCTCATTTTCCATCCCATGTTACATTTTATAAAGTCTCTATATCTCTTTTTCTCTCTCCCTCCCAACCTCACTTTTTCTCTCCAAGAGAGACCGGATGTCACGTGTTTTGACGACCGGTGGTAAAGCTCCAAAGCCATGGACGACTGGCAAGTGGCCCAAACGGGTTTACAAATGCGTTTCGATACATGCATATCGTTTATATATATAAATATATACACACATACAGACTGAAAAATTCAACAACTCTCAACAACCATCAGGTCCATGCACTCACGATTTTTCCCTGCACTCCTTTTTTTCCACATTTTACCATTATTTTTAAAACTACATAATGCTCATCATCCTGTTTCTCTGATATGAAAAAAAGAGAAAAAAAAATTTAGTATCGGTTTCGTTGATTAACAGGACAAAATGGTATGAAAAAAATAATAAATAAATTCATCAAATGTGTCACATTAGTTCGAAAGGCTAAGAACCGTAAAAAAGTAACGAGATATTTCATTATCATTTTATAAATTATTTCATTAGTTTATGAAATATCTGACAAGTCGTTCTTTTTAGTGGAATTGCGCGAAATGTTTTAAACGAATTATTTCAATTTGCCTGGATCATTGATCGAGTTAATGCCCAAAACGTTTCTACTCAGAGATTCCATCGTAAGGTTTTTGCCCTCATCTTTCTCTCTCTCTCTGTCTCTTCATCTTTGTCTCCTTCGCTTCATTGCTGATGCTTCGGAGGCTTCTAAAATTAGTCCTCGGAGGAAATTTTCAAAGATCGCAGACGTCGCGACAGCTGGTGTACGTTAACACGAGCTGTCCTCTTTCTTCTCTTCAAATTTTTACCCTCCTGTCGCTTCCCTTATCAAACTCATTTCTCCTCTTTTACGTCTTTGCTTATATTCTCTTGACTATCTTTCATTAACGCTAAATACGTCTAGCCATGTGTCAAAAATGTCTGAATCCTCCATTAAAATACCCAGATCCACTCGAGCTAACAACGGAATGAAATTTCATCGACGCCAATCATGCGTAAGGGGCTGAAAAATTCTTTCCTTATATCAATTGTATGATGTTACAAGATTTCTCAGACCATTTATCCCCGACGCTTCAATCTCAGCCTTTAATCAGTTATTCCAGCAGGCTCTTCGATCAAGAGACAGATTTATAGCTTTTTCGAAACTGTCATTTCGTTACACATTATTTCTGTGAAATAATAATCTCGACGAAACTCTAATTGAGCTGCGAGTTCACATTTTTTTTATAAATTAAAAAAGAATTAAATCGAGTCGATGCGGATAGAATCATTTCCAAAAATTTCGAGTTCTAATTCTTAAATAGCTTCATCTTTGCGCTAGAATCTTTATTCACCGGGGCCGCTTTGATATTTAGTTATTCCTGTACCACGTTTCAAATCGTATTGACGATGTTGAGGAAAAGCACAACCAGAAGTTGCTTGTTTTTCAATCTATTTGTTCGCGTTTACCAGACGACGAAAATTCTAGGGACATTTCTCCGTGATGTATGCTGCGTGGAGAGCGAGAAAAATGGGCAAGCTTTTAGTTGTCGTTGTACGAGAGATTTAAATGCAGCAGAGGTAAAAATAGAATCAAAGAGAGAAAGAGAGAGAGAAAGAGAGACACGCATACAGAGAAGTAAGTTCACGTACAGGAATCCACAGTGATATTACGATGAATTTTGGGGAATGAGGGTGATCGTAGATATGTTCTCGATTCGAACAACAAGCGGATGGACGAATGTGAAGGTAGCCCTGTACCTGAATGTGTAGAGGAAGAGATAAATGGGAGATAGTACGAGAGCAAAGAGAGAGAGAGAGAGAGAGAAGGAAGAGAGACCAGACCCGACGCGTATCATTGAAAAGCAATAACAATTCGCCTCCTCCCGGAACCGGAAACGGACGTGACGTCAAGAGGCGCACAATTTGCCTCTGTCGGTTCAACACGAGAAATTGGTTGGTTGGCTCTCTATCGGATCCACTCACATGTGTATTTTCATACTATATATATATTTAGTACGAAAATACAATCCTGAATGACACTATTCTCTATTAATTCGCTTCGAAATATACAAATATATATATATATCTTTTTTGATCAACGATCTCACTGCTCCAGGGTATAATGAAAATAATCGAGTGTGCGATTGACATCGTACATTTTATTCAATCACGTAAATCATTCCATAAACTACCAGTTTTTAGTTAAACAATTATAATTAACGTTTTTAAATCTATTACAATATTGATTGAACGGCTGAAGGGGATTATTCGAAATTAATCGTATCATTCCGATTAATCAAATTAACTTACGGTTTTAATTATCCAAAAACAACAGTTTGCTCGTCCCCCCCCCCCCAGATCGTTATACTGTCAAAAAAACCAACTTTGTTTTTTTTTGTGTTTTTTTTTCGGTTTCTATTGATCTCGAGGTTTCAAAACAAAATACGACTCCAACTATTCCTCCCTTTAAATAAGAAACTTAGCGAAAGGTAAAAAGTTGTTACAGGAAAAGAAATTTCTCGAAAGTTCTTTCTTTTGGCGTTCGTGACTCGTGATGCTGACTTTTCTCGAAACAACTCGACGACTGCTCCATTGCAAAGCACAATTTGACTGTGCTGTGTTGGAAAAGTGGAAATACGCGGTGGTAACGCGTAGTTCGAACACAAACTTCTCTTTTTGAAAAGCATCCTTCCAATTTGTATCGAGCAACGAGCCTCGGAGCCATGCAGCTTTGAATGTTACCGCAAAACAGAATTTCAATAACGTAATGCAGATCCATTTTCAAAATTGAAATTCACCTCCATTCTAAACCCCCCCCCCCCCCCCCTCGCCGCCCCTCGATCTCCGCTCATCTCTCATTCTACTTACTATTCCCGACTCTGGCTTTGGCAGGCTCAATAGTTTTTTGCTATTATTACAAGCGAACTCCCTCCACCATCCAATTTTACGGTCATCGATACTCTCTGCCTGCTGCTCCTCCGAAATGCCTGCGTTCACGCCGAACCCATCGCCATGGATCTTTCCTCGATTCGCAAATATTTTACAATCTGGTTTATCATCAATTTTATTTCGTACTCAAAAAATATCGATTTTCAAAAGTCAGATGAATAAATTTATCGTATAAAAATGCGAGAGGGGAAAATAAAGACGGCGTGGCTTAAGAAAAAGTAGAAAAGATAAGAAAATATGTTTCACGACCTCTGAAATCTATAAAGTTCGGAATTACTCTCATTCTTATTAAGGCTTGTGAAAATTTGAACAATTTCTGCAAAGACGCCGAGATTAATGCTCGACTTTTAATGAGCTTAACTCGAAGCACCGAATTATCGTCCTCGGAATGTTATATTTTAGCGCGCACACAACCGAGCAGAAAATTTTGCCAGAAGGAAGGAAAAGGATGAATGAACATTCTTTCAAGATTAATTCAAAACAATTTTCAATGGATCGTCAAGTCGCCTAAGGCGTCGAACATTCTTCTCACGAATTTCTTCTCCCCTCCCTTCCGTCCAACTCTCGTCATCCATCATGGAGAAATATTGTTATTCAAGATTCTTCAATAACGACTCGTATCGTTATAAAGATTTCGGCCTCTGCGGAGCAACGTTCATAAAAAATTGCATTTTCGAAAAAAAAAAGAATTTCGAATCCGACTCGGAGTTAACTTCTAATTGAAAATGTAAAATTGCAGTTTCTGGGACAAGAAAAAATTGGCTTGCATCCATATTTGTTTTTTGTTATCGTCAAAATTTTTTAGTGTTTCTATCATTTTTTCTCTATAAAATGACAAAATTCATTGAAAAATCGATAATTTGTATTAGATTCAATTGCATCGTAATTTCTACATTGATTCCTATTTATTCGTGAACTTACTTTTGACAATGACTTGAAAAAGGGCTTTCGTAGATTCAATAAATGCATAAATAATTTGTCTTGGGTCAAATGGGTATAAATTTTAACGACTAAAATTTGCTGGTTGGATCGACTCTAAAATCTGCATTTAAAGGTAAAAGTTCAAAAAGGTTGAAGTGGCTCGTGCATAATAAAGAAAAACGAAAAAAAAAACGTTAATCCCTGGGTTCTCGCGAGTATACGTACAACCGTGTTGAGTTTCGAGACCAAAAGGGCTCGAAAGGTAAAATCCGAGAGAGTGAAGCGCCAAGAACGAGATTATCCTCATGAGTAGAGGAGCAGATGCCGTTGGATATATACAGAATCAGGAAGCTAAAACGGATAGACGAGGAAAGAGAGAGAGAGAGAGAGAGAGAGAGAGAGAGAGAGAGAGAGAGAAGGAATTCAAGAGCGTGAAGATGCGAGTAAAATCAGAAGTGGCAAATATCCGACAAATAGGAATGAAAAAAGAGCGAAAAAAAAAAAGAAAAAAAAGAAGATGTTCCTTGGCAGAATAAGATCGGCGTAAAAGGGAAAATGCGACGGGCGAAAATTCCTGAGTAGCCAATTGGGCTCTGTATTGTAAAAAGAAGAAAAAAAAGGGTTTGAGAAAGGGATTGGACGAGAGCAGAAGTAAAATCTCGTGAGAAAAGAGTAGATTTTTTTCTCGAGATATTTTCTCGAGCGTTTAAATCACGTTCTTTAGTAAAATCAACGAAGAAACTAATGTTTCAAACCATCAAAATTACATCCGGAATCACAGAGTCTCCATCTTTAAAAAATTCCGATCCATCAATGACATTTGTTGAACTACGAATCGATTTAATGTGGCGATTTGGAAATAAAAATTCATTAGAAAAATACTTGCAAGTCCTTTTTCTTATGATTCAATTAGAAATCATTTATCGGCTCAGAAATGAACCGAATTCATATGGAATCGCCTGTACGCAGTGTCTGTTCGAATAAAATGGTGGGTGATCCAATAGGATGAGGAAAATTGAAGATAGGACAAAACGAGAGCCAAAAATGGAATCTTCTCAACACAGATATATTTTCTCTCGTCCTCATTCTCGTTTACGCGCTCGGTTCTATGTTCCCGGACGGAAATTTTGCTATGGGGATGAAAATGTCCGAGAAAAGAAAAGAGAGAGAGAGAGAAGAAAGTTTTTACAGCTACATATAAAAAAAGGGATAGTAGAGATGAGATGAAAATGGAGGAAACGCGCTTGGCCTGTCTGAGCCAATCAGTATCTGCTTCAAAGCTTTCTGTACTTTTTATATCACTCCTTGAAGTTCCAGGCCGGAAAATTCACAGATAAAAATAACATAATAAGTTGCGTATATGATTTCACTTCGTACCTTTCATATCCAGAAAAAAACATTCATTTGAAGACTTTTTTATTTTTTATAATTTACAAATTGCTATTTGTACGAACTATAAAACGAAGATAAAAAAAAAAGTAATCTACACAATTTTCCAACGAAAATCAAAATTGCAAAAAAAATGATAATCGATCATTGTCACGATACTGGATGAAAATAAATTTGAAAAATATTTTCAAAAAACTTTCTACGTTCGTCTCTTCTTAAATATTAATGCACAAATTTTGTTATTTCGAATAAAAATGTTCGATTTTCATACGCAATAGCTGTTACAGCTGATCGATAAAAAATTCTCAATTTATTTGAGGTTAAAGGTCAAAATAACTGCTTTTTTTCGAATTAATAGCTCAATAAATTAAAACTGAATGGGAGGCATAACTACGAGGAAAATATTTCTTGAAGTAATCGAATGCATTTTGAGAATGTATTCATCATATATGTTGGGGTTGAATATTTTTGCGTCAACTTGAAAAACGGTGTATACACACATAGGTAAGGATTTAACGAGTTTTACGACTTTTTACGAGAGTTATGAGAGCATCGAAGCATTTTTTGCTTGTGACGTGAATATAAAGTAGGAAAATATATGTAATTTCTAAAGAGGAAGTGTATAAGTACGATGCAGCGATGTATAGTTTGGTTCTCGAGGTCGATGGCAGCTGAATAAATTTATCCCAAAGTCCGTGGAGAGGAAAAAATAAAAAAAATATATAAACTTTGAGGGTCTCCGCGTAAAGGTTAGAGGGTTTTCTCGTTGTCATCACTGACAAGAGGGCCAGGGAGGGGAGGGAAATAGTAGGGAACAAAATCGAGAGAGGGAGAGAGAGAGAGAATTATCCTTGCGAACGTGGTTTGCTCCGTAATCGAATGATATTCAAATTTAAATGCTCTGCCCAATAAAGTGTTTAAGACTTTTAAACTTTATTTGACTTTCAAAGTGGTCTTTTTCCTTCTCACTCGTTCTTTCATTTTTCTTCTCACTTTTCCTCAATATCGTACTCTCGAGAGAGAAAAAGAGAGAGAGAGAGAGAGAGAGAGAGAGCTTATGACTCCGATTACCGTCACCCTTTCCACGCATCGTCGCTTCGTCTCCTCGTGCCTGTACACCCCTTACCATTACTACTATATAACCCTGACATCACCACGAGGAGACGAAACTCCCATCAGACTTAATTTCCCGTTTCAACGCCCTACTGGGAAATTTGGTGACTTCTAATGTCACCATATACCGAACCATCAGTTGATACATTTATGGGGGAAGGTGGGGCAAAGTGGCCCCCCATCACAAATCAAACTAGGTGTATCGGTTTACACATGACTTTGACACTAGTTTTGGATCCCAAAAATGATTTATCGGTCTTATTTTCAATATCGCGTGTGAAAAAAAAAAATATGTGGGGCAAAATGGCCTCCTTCAGTAAAATACCCTTTGGAAGATTTTAATTAATTTACACACTTGTTCATTGAAATTGAGGCAAAGTCGACCCTTCTTGGCGAGAAAAACTTCCGATTTATCTCTTTTTTTGTGTTTTTGGTCGAAATGAACTTCGAGATGAATTGTAATCGTTTTTTTTATGTCATGTAATGGAATGGCGTAGAAAAACTTGTAGGAATTGTTACACAAACTTAATCTGAATTAAAAAAAATATTGTGATAATTTGATCAGCCTTTATTCTTGGGAGAGTCCACTTTGCCCCAAAAATCCAAAATTTTGGTGGGTCCGTTTTGCCCCAGGGGTCCATTTTGCCCCATATTCCCTTAAATATACGATTCTATGTATACATATGAATATATGGCAGAGCATATTGACCCAGTGAAAACCTTTCATTGATTGAGTAGTCATTTCAAGACCTCGTGACAACATGAGCATTCGGACCACCGAGTAAAATAATTCGATGTTGCACACAAAATGGCTATTAAAAATGTCTGAAATTCCAGTCTGTGATGAGTCCCAGCTGGAAAACGAGAAATAAGTGATTTTTGAACACGTCCATGAAAATGATTTAATCATCGGTGCGTATTTTCATAGCAAATGATTTGCTGTTCCATAAAATGCAAACATTGGTCCCGAAAATGTGTGAATTAAAATGAACCTTCATACGAATGACGTATATTATTCCAAGCTGACAAATCTGGGACATAATTTCGTAGCTATTCTGTCCGGATTGTGGAAATATTTATTTATTTGTTCCGCTGGATGTCACATTCGCATTTCCGCTGAATATTATGCGAGGAAAAACGTATAAGCGCGCAGTACGTTTTCCTACGTGTGTGTGTATTCGTTGGTGTGTTGGAATACGCCGAAAATAGAGAAAAAGATAAAATAACGAAAGAGAAGGGGTCGCGCAATAATTTGTGAAAAGAAAATCCAATTTTGCACACGCGCCTCCTCTCTCTCTCTCTCTCTCTCTCTCTCTCCATTGTGCAACATTGCCCTCTTTTTGCTCGGTTACCCCTTTTCTCTATGAATTCCCGCTATTTCTCCTCCTACCTTTGTGAGTACGGTGTGTCTACGAAAATCTGTGCATTGCATGCTCATATATTATGCAGGGCTCGTAAAATAAATGGTTATATCATAAAGGCTGAAATACTGTGTGTCAGAGAGAGAGAGAAAGAGAGAGAGAGAGAGAGAGAGAAAGAGAGAGAGAGAAAAAAGTGGAAGAGTAGCAGTGGATAAAGTAATAGAGAGGGTAAAGAGGTCAAAAATCATGGAAAGGTTGAGAAGGAGGAGAAGAAGAAGAAGAGAAAAAAAAGAATAAATATCGGCCGGAAGTGCCTCCAGGCTAGTCATAGCGCGCTAGAAAAATGGCTGGTGGATGCCACCCATTTTCTCCGGATTTTCACCATTTTCCTTATTTCGGCATAGTTGCAGTCCTCAGATCTCTGCTTTTCTTCTTTTCTCACTCTCTCACTCTCTCTCTCTTTCTTCAGACGCTCAACGATTCCAACAGGGAAAGCAAAAGCTGGGGGTTGAAGCCTCGAGGTAATGCAGTTCTTGGGTAATAACCGGCACGAATAAAAAGAAAGGTTAGCTCTCCCGCAGGAAGAACCTACTGCATAGAGTGCTGCGCCATTTCCCACTAGTTTCTCTCTCCCTCTCTCTCTCTCTCTCTCTCTCTCTCTTTGTCTCTTTTGTCTCCCTCTTCTTTTCCCTCAGTCTTTTCCTCTCACCCTTGATACTCAGTGGTCCTGGCACCTCAATATAGTTTCTTCATTGGGACCTCTGTATACTATTTTTCTCGAGAACTCAGGAAAATTCGTACAAACTACATTGCCCTGGGCCTCCGACATTTTTTTATGCTTCTTTCTGTTCTTGATTAAGCCGAAAATGTGTATTTTTTTTTTCTATCTCATTTCTTCTTTCCCTTTTATGCGTCTGCATGTATATTTCTTTCTTTGCTTGTTCCCGAGTGGAAGATATTCTTGAAACAGTTAAAAAAAAACGTCCAACTTTCTCAGTGGAAAATTCTTCATCTTTTCGTGTGCTCAGTACAAAGCTCTGAGTGCGAAATAAGTACAAGCAGTGAAACGAGACAGAAAATGAAACCACACGTGATGAAAAAAAAAGAGTGTCCACTAAATTGCTAGGCTTTTCTGCTGCCCTGGGGAAAATAAAAATCTCAAGAAAATATGTGCTCCCCTCAAATGTTTGTCTTTTTTTTTTCTTTTTTTTTTATTATTTTTATCTCCCTCTCTGATGAATTCACTCAATTTGGGGTGTAGCCGGTTCAGTGAATTCCTTGGATCTTTTTTTTTTCTTGATCACAGGTTCCAGGTGACGTTTCATTCTTGAAAAGAAAATTTATACTCCTTGGAAATAAAGAGAAAGTTGAACTTGTTCTTTTTTTCGACATGATTGCGGAGTTGGAGCAGGTTTTACTAAAATGTCTGGTGAAATGTTTCAAAAGTCAAATTAAGAAATAAAAAAATAAAAAATTTCTTAAAAATTAAAACGACGATGAAAACGCTTGCCTTTCGTAAATAAAATGAGTAACAAAAAAAACGAAAATGAGTATTGACTTTTTTTTCTTCTGAAAGACTACGATTCCACAAACTTTTTGTCTGTAAACTGTGTGCATCTTTTTCCACCACCGACTCGTCGAATTTTCCCCCCTGCGGTGACATTTTTCCAATGTTCGAAGGAGAGAAAAAAGAGATTGGGACATTTCCGCGCGATAAACTCTCGAGACTCCCGGTGCGAGAGAAATTAGAAATTGTGGGATGGAAAACAAAAAAAAAGCATGTTTCGAAATGAACAAGCGTACGGAATGAGCAAAAAACGCGGAGGAGAGGATTGAACGAAGAAATTTTGGAGCGAGGAGTATTGTCCATGCACGAACGCTTTTCTCGCCACATGCTTGATCAAACCACAAATGTTTTCCCGTAAATCTGTCCGAGTAGCTCGTCGTCCTTCCATGTTGGCTGAGAGGAAAAACGGAATGGAGAAGAAAGGGCCAACGAACATAAATTGGAATACGCACCTGAGGCAAATTTCTAACAACCTTACGAACCCAAACCACCGAATAAATTGCTGATAACGTCAAAACTCATGAAAAAGTACAATAAAAATGACGTTCAAAATTATCTGACGATTTTTTAGGCAAATTTATCATTTTCCACATTAGAAGCGCGTCATTTGGCGAAAAATCAATGTATCGCAAAAATCCTACGTACTTCTGTAGCAATTATTATATAAAATCGAAAAAACTTCATTGGTTCATTATGATTAAAAAATTACGGGAGCTGTCAGTCCGGCCGTGGAGCCCGAAAAAACGGGGACGTCATCGCGAACGCGCTGCACAGTCGCCACTTTGAAATAAATCGCTTCAAAAAAATGATTGTAATCTTGATTTATTTACCAGCATCTCTGAAAAAAAATCGTCAAAAAGTCTATTTTTTTCGGCCTCTAGAGTTTCCTAAGGCTCGCAAAGATTTCTGTAACGCCGGAAGTTATGCTCGAGTAAATTTCGCAACACTCTATCGCTCACGAGAACTGATTATCGCAGCTACCCCCGTGTTAAAATGGCTCCTCGGGCTATGAGTTTATGCGGAGAGGGATGAAGGAGACACGTCGTGCGTCTAGAGTTTGTGCGAGCAGAGCTTTTATTAGCTATACGTGTTACACGGTTCGATGGGAATTATAAAAAGTGTAATTACAAGGTATACCAAGAAATAGCCTTGCATCGAGAGCACTTGCTCTCTCTGCTGTTAAGTAAAATAGCCCTTTTTTTTTTTTTTTTTTTTAAGACTTACACGTAACGTCGTAACCGATGTAAACAAACTCGATAACATTTTTCTACAGTCACTACGCAGCTGGGAGAATAAATTCAAAAGTATAACAAGTTCTGAACATTTTTCATACAATTTTCACTGAAAAACAGTTTAAAAAAAATAATTCAACTTGCTCTTCCTCACGAAAATGGCAAATGACCTTTCGCGTCCAATTCTACGGGTTGAAATGTCAGAAAAAAACAAGTTGAAAGATATTTTGCAGAAAAAGGTTTTTTTTTCGAGAAACAAAGAAAAAAAAATGGAGAAAAAGTGGTTAAACCTGGTAATCGAGTTTTGCGAACTAGAAAAGCATTCAGGAAAATGGATACCGGAGGTCATGGTACATATACCACCAGAGGATATGCCTGGCTTCGTTTTACCGTCGTTTAGTAATACGATATCATATCTCGTACAGATACGTCGTGGAAAAAAAATATATACATATGTATATGTATATATTTCTGACTTTCGCGTTAATTCAACGTGATATTAGCTATTAAGGGCTGTAGCCCGAGGTTACTAAGGGTTTACGGGTCTAGACGAACTATACGTGGTTCGATAACCGGCTAACGGACTGAAAAGCATTATATATATGTCTATATATTATTAAATGGCGTATATATTGCAACAAAAATGGAAAAGCGTCAGTATTTCGTTCGCTTACTTCCATAACTTGGTCCGGAGTGAGCACATTTGACAAAAATATTTTCTCTCTTATTTCTAACTTCGTAGTTTCGATTTTGCCGCTCGAGCCCGCTACACACAAAGGCTGTCAGCACAAAGAGGACATTTTTACAATTAAATTGTTTTAGAAATTCCGTTCAATAATTGAAATTGGAGAATTTCACGTTTACTGTATAAACAGACTCTGGTAAAAGCGGATTAAATTATCATTTCAGAATTATGCGGTATTGCTATTTCATTTGATTTTTTTTTTTCATATTTATCGCTTCATTTTTAGTTGAATTTCACTGTCATAAATGAATTTTGGATGGCCAATTCGATCGTGCGATCCCTTCGTTTACCGTAAGTCTTTTTTTTTTTTCTTTGAGGGTTCCACCAAATCCATTCGATTTCCAACATCTCCGAGATCATTATTTTCCCACCCTCTTCCGTGTTTCGACAGTATTTCGACCACTTTGTCTCACTTGCTTCGTCGCGCCCTTTCTTTTTTCTTCTTCTTATTATATTGGCACCCCGACTCGACCCCTGAGTTCCAAAACGATCCTCTACACGCGGCGTTAGCTCGGAAAACTTACACGGAACATCGAGGCTCACTCTATGAAAAACTCTTTTCGTGTCGGGTCCATGGTTCACATATTTATGGCAGCAGCTATCCATTGACTGCTGAAATTTTTGCTTGGCCATCGCGAGGTCTTCCAAGTCCCAAAAAACACAATGAGAAACCCGTTTGAAAAGAAAAAATAATTCAATGACTTTCTTGGATTTTTCTCATCCTCAAAAATTCAAATCTGCAGATCCCTTGGATTTGATTCATTAATTTTTTTTCTGCGATCGATTTTACGGGTTTTTACGAACTTCGCACTGATCCGGATTCTGTTCCTTTTGGACCCTCCAAAGTATCGAACTATTTAGGAACGTTTTCCTAAAGCACTACGAAAAAAATTGCGTTCAACGAACCCAATTCAAGTTATTGGACGAAAATATGGTCAATTAAACCACGTCTTTGTTGAATCGCGGATCCACATAATTACAACCGCGCAACCATGGATGCTGGTATTTTTTTTCTCAAATTTGTACTGCCTCCAAAATGTATAAGATAATAATTTAATTACAACGTCGATAAAAGCCATAGCGATTAAGCACGCAGTGAAGTGAGTTAAATGCGCGACTTGGCCTTAAAAACCGAGGAGTTCGTAGAGAAAATGGGGTCGAGGGTTGAAGTGTTTTACAGTGTGTCAGATAATCGAGGAATAAACGATTGTGCGAATGGTAGAATATTGGATGGTTGGGAGGAAAAAAAGTTGGAGGTCGAGGGTGTGAGATGGCACGTGGGTACTCGCGAAACAGTGAAAATGGGCGCGTGGTAATAAGAGGGCTCGAACGAGAGCACGAGGTTGAATTCGAGTTTCACATACCGTTTCGTTAACTTTTTTTTTCTGTTTTTTTTTTTTTTTTCCATTTTTTATTCCTCACTTTTATTTTCAGAGGCTTTCGCTCATTTTCTCACTCTCTCATTTGGAGAGACCCTCGAGAAGCACCGTGACAACGACCAGCAAAGCACTCGACCCAGTAGATCGTCCACGAGGGTTTGAACGAAGAGCGAGGACTTTGTTCGACACGACGAGCGTCGCTGGCACAGATACACACAGTTGACTGACTCTCGTCCGACAGTGTTACATCCGCGAGCCCGATAGAATGAGAGGGCCAGAGAAAAGTGGGTGGGAGGATCGGGCCACGAGCTCGAGAACTAGACTGTAAACGAATTTTCCACGGGGATGTGCAGAGAACCAACATCAACGAGGAAATACTCAGTCGAGAGGAAAGGAACTGCCCGGAGCTTGACTCAAGCGATATTTCTGGATGATGTTGACCCAGAGAGATACGTGGTGAAAGTAGACGAAGAGAAAAAGAAAGAGAGAGAGAGAGAGAAAGAGTGAACTAACAATTTCGAAGAAAAGTGTTTACGAAAGAAAGTGCTTTTTGAAACATTTCTGTATGTTGACACAAACATGTGGCAACAAAATTCATTCAACTCTTCACTAATAAAAGTTTTTTAATTATTCAAATATTAAGGAATAATTAATATTTCTCATTCATGAATATTCATTTCACTGAGAAATTTAGAAGACTTTTACATAATTATTCTCTTTTCTTTCATCGTGATTCAAAAAGATTAAATTTTAAAAAATTTAATTGAATTTTGAGATTTATATCGTCAATTTTGCTTCTACCATTAAATTCAATGCAAAATCATCTTTTGGTCATCCCCACAACGAGATCTTGACGCATATTAACAAAATGGACATTACCCAGGATTATATTTCCCTGTACGAAGAGCTAATTCCTCAAAATATAACTATTCGTCGTGTACGAGTGACTGTAACCTTTGAGTAGTAGCAAAATTATGGGGGACACGAAGGACGAGAAACCCATAAAGAGGAGAGAATGTGCCACATAATGTTGAGAAATTTCGTTTTGGTTCGTGTTGAGAGAAACGGAGTAAGACTTAAAGAGAGCCATGAAGTAATTTTCAAGGTCACGTATCATAGGACACACAGCACTCGAAACAACCTGATGATCCATTCGGTACCTTCCAAAATTAAACCTGAAATCGCATTTTGGAGGTAAGCGGATGACCAAATGGTCATTAAACGTCAAATATAATGGAAGCCATTCGTACGAAGAGTCCTGAATTTGCGTTACGTTTGACCTCTGGTCAATGGTAAATTTAAGGAAAATTTTAGATTGAGATCCAATGAAATATTGATTTTCTATTGGAGCGCAGAATAATTTTTTATCGAAATGTTTGCTGTGACTCCTAAAAGTCAAGTCATTACGTTTTTTCTTCAAGATTCGTCCTCAGGGTCCTTGAGCGAAAAGTCCCACTTAATTACCAGTGGCGCGTGTCCGATGCGTACCGGAGTTTGTAATTATACACAAAAGTGCCTCTGGCAAATGGCCGAGTAGGAAATTAGACGAAGATTATGTGGTACTCGGTACAAAAAGAAGGTACAAAAAGAAGTGCAGGGGAAAAAAGAGAGGGAAGAAGAGGATTAAAAAAAGGGGGTCACGAGGAGAATGTTGTAAAATATTTTAACACCCCTCCCCCTGGCCCGAGCATCACGATCGTAAAAACAACCCTTAATCCAGCATCGCTTGAACGTGCTTCGCTATTTATGTTGGCCAACCAAAGCTTCGAGGTTGATGAAATTTATACCTTTTTCGTCCTTGTAAACCCCACTCCCTCTTCTATTTTCATTTTTTACTGCTTTTTGCTTGTAACCATCGAGTTCCAACGGCGTTTATTTTTTTCAATGCATTTTCGATGAATTTCATTAAAAAATACGTAAACAATAATCATTTCATCATTTTAATTAATAATTAAGAGATCTCGGCTCATAACCTGGACCATGCAACCTTGCGATTTGGAACTTGACTGCTCTCCAATCTCGATGACCTCTTTGGTCCTTCCCCAAGGAGGTCATGGCTCTAGGTTCAATGTGCTTTTGGCCTGAGCGTCTAAACTCCAAGAGAACAGCAAACAGTTGGTCGGATATGTCAACGGTTTTGAATAAGGATCCTGGCAAATGGTCCCTTTCGCTTATGGTGGCTTGTCTCGAGGCTTAAACTACTTTCCCGCTATAACACCTTCAGCAGCCCTTCAGGGTTTAACTCTACAGTGTACGGAGTGTATTTAAACAAACAACTGGGGATATGGCACGCGTAAGGCAATATGGCATTTGGTGTTTTCGTCTTAACTCAAGAATCCGCAACTCCTTATTGTTCTTGACATTAATCAAGAAATGCAAGTCAACTTTGCCAAATCATTAATCACGTAAGTTCCAATCTACTTAATAATGAGAAAATGACGTTTTCCATGGCAGTTAAGATTTTATTTTGGAACAAAACTTCCCCCAAAGTTGTTCTTTTTTTCTAATTTTGATTCTTTTGTTTAATTATTTCGTGTCCGTTCATTAAAGTTTGACAAATAAAGATTTTGAGTAAATGACAGTTTTAATGACAATGTTTATTGGTTGGAAATGAGGAAGTAAATTTGATCAAAGTGTACACTTTTCACTGGACGCAGAAATTATTAAACCCTGCACATGCATATTTTCTGGAAAATTCTCACTTCGTGTTTCCACGTTTTGCCTCCTCTTTATCCTTTTTCGTCGTTTTAACGTTCGTTACATTTATAACGTGTGTCTTGAGTGTTAACCACGTTATGGCACGGATACAAACAGCGTTGAGAACCAACGGAAAAGCAAGGTACGACCGCAGCTTTGGCAAAGTTATCTGCTTTCGTGTGCCTCGTAACGAAAGTGGAAACGCGGGAGGGGAACGAGGATGAGCAACGAGGCATTATTAAAGAGACTTTTTTTTTGCTGTTATTCGAGGAACAATTTCAAAGTTTTGTAACGCGATGAAAAATATATTTCGTCGAAAAATGAGAACAAGTTTTTTTTCGATGATGACGAGAGGGAAAAAAAACATATTGAAAGAGGGAAAATTAATGTGACGTTCGTTTATCATTTTTTCTACATTGTCGCGAAGAGCCGAATAAGAGAAAAGTCCAGGAGGAAAGAGAAGAAATGGAAGAAGTAAAAATTTAAATTTTTATCGATTCCTCGGTCGATTCAACGACTTTCTTAACGACACTGGATATTCGAGCCCAGTTTCTCTTCCACACTCTTCAACCTCGTTCTTTTTTACCTTTTTACTCTACCCGGAGAAGATTTCAAAGACTGTAACGATTCTTTTGACGCTTGCAAATGCCCGGACTGACCTTTACTCTCCAGGCTTTCGAAATTGCTGTGAATATATTCCAGTGTTTTTTTTTTTTTACATTTCTCGTATTAAAGCTCTACTGCAATATGCAGGTCATCGAAAAAGAAGGATAATTCAAAGAGAATTGAAAAAAAACTGACATAATTGGCAGGGGGCTGATTTGATTACGATTTTTGAGTAATTCGTAAAATCTGTCAATCACGCATAGAAATCGAGTTAAAAAAATATTGTTTTGTTCATTTGTCAAGTGCTTAAATCGATGATTCATCAAAAGGATTAAAATTTTTATGCCCTTTCGGTTTTTCGATGTAGATTATCCCGAATTTGTTTTATTTATTTTTTTCGCTTCTGTATAGAATTCGATTGACTTTTGAAAAAAAAAATCCGTGCTCCCAGGTTTCGTGTTGCTTCCGAATGTTCGTAAATGCTTATGCGCATATACATTGATTTCGCTTTTTCTTCGTTGAATATCAAAAAGCTTTTTACGCTTATATATAAACCGCACCATTACGTCCTGGTGTGACGTCCTTCGTGGACGTTTACGCTCCAAGAGGTTCCAAACTTTTTCGCACCCTTCTTCAAATATCCCCAGGGCTCTGACTGAAGGAAAAGGCCAGAAAATCCTGCAGTACAGAGAGCAAGAGAGAGAGAAAGAGAGAGAGAGGGAGAAAACGTGAAGGAAGGGCAAAGGGTGGAAGAACGATCGAGGAGGGACCTGGAGGAGAGTGAAAAAGGGTTCGAGAGAATTTATGCAGGAAATCCGTGGAATTCGGTGGCTCGTGCTTGCTGCTTTTCTGACTGGTCTGCTTGGATTGAGCTCGCGAGATTTACAAAACGTCGCGCGATTCTATATCCGTATTCACCAAAATCCCTCTACACCGCGAAAAACCTGTAATTCCCTCATTTTCCATACCGTCTCGCCACTATTCTCCACATTTTCCACCATCGCATAAATAAATTGCGGGAGCACTAACATTTTTCCATATAAATCCGCAGTTAAAAAAGAAAAAAGAAAAAAAAAAGTTTAAGAGATGTTCGTTTTATTCAAGGGAGCCAGCAATTTACCTGCAATTTCGAAAAGTGGGAACCGTTCTCCTGAAATGTGTTTAAAAAATTTTGATTCCCGACTCATTATTTATAACATTTATTGACAATTTTCATCGCACCATTGTAACGCTAACATTAAAACTTCAAAAAGCAGAGCTTTTGTAATGCAAACGCGCGATTACTTTTCTCTCTTATTCATCGCGTGGACAATGGAGAGCTTCGAAATTTCAGATAGGTTTAAAAATAATCATAATAATAACTTTTGAATACGTTCAAAAATATTAATATCAGTATATGATTTATTATTCCGCGTGGAACATTGCTACCCAGTCAGAGAGTTTGCATACGAACATTTTTTCCATACTCTCTGTATGTTTTCACTCTCTCTCTCTCTCTCTCTCTCTCTCTCTCTCTCTCTCTCTCTCTCTTTTTTTGTACCCTTTCTCGATGAAAATCTCTTTGAATGTTCGTTACCACAAGAACCAAACTCGGTATGCGATTCATTATCATGCCAGGTATTGTCTCTCTCTCTCTCTCTCTCTCTCTTTCTCTTTCTCTTTTTGTCTCAATGCCATATATATGTATAAAATATTACATAGAAAATGTATATGTGCATACGATATGCAAAAACGTGATATATTTGAGTGAACTATACGTTCGCGTATATATACATAAACCGCGAATAGTAACATGAACATCTCATTCAAAACGAAGATTCGTTAGTTCCGATTCCCTGGAGCAGGATTTCGTGTTCGAGAAATATTTCCATTATTTTTGTCAACCTGACAGCTAGAATATTTGCAAAAAAGTTCATACGTACAGAGGAGCCTGTGGTATTTTATTCCAAATTTATGTCGACGTGAAAAAAAAAAACTAAAAAAAAAAAAAAAAGAAAAAAAAACGAGTCATTTTTCCTGCCACACGAGTGCTAAAATAATTCATGAATAATCCAACAGCCATACGGATTCACTGATGGTATCAAAATTAATTGGCAAACATCTGCCGAAGGAGCAAAAATTTCTCTTATGAATAATAATTGCACAAGTTTTGCAATATGAAAAACAAAAAAAAATGTACAAATCCATATTTGCTCTTTAGTTCATCATAATAAACACACTTTATATCTTTTGTGTGTGTGTGTGTTTTTTTTCACCTCGTTTCCGTCACATTCATTGGCAAGAAAAAGTTAAATGGCCAGAGACTTTAATAATGATAAGCAAAATGGATAAGGGTTGCAAGGGGTCGTTCGATCAAGTTTTATTGGATAACTTTGGTCATAACCAGAGCTTTTTTCGACTCGATATTTACGATGTTTTTATGGCTGTGCTTGTAAAAAGCTGGAAAAAAATTACACAGAGATATAGATCGAGTAATTTTTTTTTTTTACGATAAGAAATTAGAATTGAAAGTCTGGGGATGGGAAACAAAAAATAAATAAAAAAACTACGGAATTAATTGGTGAAAGAAATGTGTTTGTTTTTCCATTATTCGTAGAGTATCAGAAAAGTGTGATTAACAAGTGAAATTAAGGGAAGCGATAAAAAAGAAATGAAAGGACAAACAAAGTAGGGCGAACGAGGGAATAATTTTGAGGACAAAAACGAACTCTAATTGGCAAACAAGTATGTAGAGAAGATTGAAAAACAAAAAAAAACAGGAACACAGATAAGCAAAGAGAGGGAGAGAAGGCAAGTGAGAAAAAAAAAATGAAAAAATAAAAATAAAAAAATAAAAAATACGAGTGAAAGCGTCAAAGAACGAGAAACTAGCTCACGAAACCAAGGAGCACCGTATTCGCGGAGTTCTCGTGGTATTCATGCTCCAGTAATTTGGCTAAAGTTTGAAACACAGAGCTTTGTATGAGTGACAGAAAGGGAGGCTTTGCTAGAATAGAGGCTTGCTTTCAGAAACGTGCTTTATCCCAAACAACAAGAGAGAGCTATTGAATCTTCTGTGATAATTAACCTAATGATAGTGTATCTTGTTGAGGCATCTTGTAAACAAAATGAAAAACAGTCGCATCACTTTGTCAGTGACTTCAAACTTATTCATTTTTCTGCATTAAATCACGAAGTGTATCAAAAAAGATAAAATTTAAGCTAAAATACAATTCTTCAGTGAGAACAATTGTTAATAAATAAAATTTATCTGGTTTTTCTACACGACCCAATTTTTTCGTGCTGTCATTTTTGTTGAGGGATCTTGTTAAAAAAATGGAAAATACTAAGTCACTGACTTGAAACTAATTAATTTTTCTGCATAAAATCGCCGAGTGTACCGAGAAAGATAAAAATTTAGGTAAATATAAATCCTTAGTGAAAAAAAATTGTTAATAAATAAAATTTATCGCAAATAATCTCTTGTACACTTTTCGTTCGTGACCCAATTTTTTTTTTCGTTACGTTTTATTGCCCACTCATGTTTATTCTAAACAATATTTTTTCCCCCACTGACCTCCAACATTTTTTTTCTACCTTTATGAGCCAAGAATACCAGTCGATGACTCGACGACTAAAATGCCAGAATCACGACGACACGTGATAGTGGCAGAGGGTGAATTTTAGAGCAAAGAGGATGGAAAGGACAGGGGGTTGAATTTCTTGTATCATTCGGAGGTCTCTTCTCGTGTCGTATCTCTTTGGTGGTATCTCCCTGAGGCCATAGCCAAATTTATGAGCTGCTCGCATTTGGATCGACGAGGACGAGGAGAAAAAGGGGAAGGACGAGGACGAGGAGGAGGAGGAGGACGACAAGGAGAGCAACGGGCGGTCTCGTAAGCCGATTCTCAGACGTAAATCACAGAGCCCTCTCGCACAAAAGCCCCATCTCTCAGTTTCACAAACACCCACACACAGACACAGACAAATATTCGAGTGTTTGAGTTGGACACTTTGTCCATGTTTTCTTTTGTATATTTAATATGTACAATCAAAGATCTCCCTGTTTCTAAAAAAGACATAAAAAAACGTGTGAGCATCCAGATGGACAATTAACGATGACGATGAAAACTATAAAGAACCAGCAGACTAAATCCTCTCGTTATATTCCAAACTTCCTCTTATCGACACGTCGTTAAAACTACCTCTCAACTTTATATAACTCGTGAGATAAATATTTGCGAAACTCTCTCTCTCTCTCTCTCTTTAAACGTTGATATAAAGCAACGACTTGGGACTTTGGCTAAGTACAACATCTTGTGCATAAACCCTGCTGTGTTTCAATCGAACAAGAAATATTCTAGAGTTTTTATCTTTTTGTTTATTTATAAGAAAATAGTAGTCGTTCTCGTGGCTTTTTTTGACGTAATTTATATCAATTTTAATGCAAGTATTAATAAAAACTACACGAAAACCAACTTTTCAAAAATGTAGTCATTCGTTTTCGAATAATGGAGACGTTTCATTTTTCATGGGTTAAGATAAAGTTTGGATTGAGGTAATTAAACAAACATAATTTTGAAGTTTTTCTCATAAATTATTGTAAAAAAAGATTTTCTAGTAACAACGACGTCAAGTTTGCATGGAATCCTGATTAAGAAATAATGGAGCACACTCTTGATGAATTGAAACGAAGGAAATTTGACGTGTCCGAGATTCGTTAAGGAGGTGGACGCGGAAGTATTCCTTGCACAACGCTTTGGATTCTTTATCGCAGTTGGTTTCTCATAGGAATTCAAGCTTTAGTTTTGTATAACTGAGGACTGCGTTGAAAACGTGGAGGAAAAGAGAAAAACAGAAAACGAAAAGAGAGAAAGAGAGAGAGGGAAATGAAGTCTTCATAATGATGATTACGTGGGACCTGGTTCGAGAGATAAACGAGCAAATGCAGAGTTGCTAATCATACTACGAAAGGCAAGATGTAGTTTAGTTTAACCAAGAGTGAAAGACGAGCATGACGAAGTTAGTGAGAAGAAAAGAGAGAAAGAGAGAGAAAGAGAGAGAGAGAGAGAGAGAGAGAGAGAGAGAGAGAGAGAGAGGGGCAGATAAATAAACTGTGAAATATCTACTCTAGAGAGTCTTCCCGGACGAAGACGTAGGACGGATTTCAGCAAATGTAACGAGGTCTTGTAAAAGCCAAGGTTTGTAAAAGGAATGCTCTGGAAATATGGAAATAGGGATCCCACGTAAGCGTAGAAAGCGAGCGAGAAATGGTAAAGTGTATAAAACCCAAAATACATGGATAAAAACGATGGAATGAAAAACTTATAATGTACGTATTTGGCCCTTGAGAAAACGTTGAAACTATTGCCCTCACCGATTTATTTCGAATGTATTTTACTTAAAGACATTTCAAAAACGACTGGATTTATTCAAAAAATGTCTTCAAGAAAACAAATCAAAAATAGAATCCACTTTACTTAAAAAAAGTAAAAAAATGCGTTTACAGCAGATAATTTGTAACTCTAACGGAACGAGTAGTTGTTTTATAGTTAATGAACCTTGTTTTAATGTGGTCGAGAAGGAATAACGAGCGAGTAATCCAAGTGAAAAGGCGCGACGAGCAGAACAATTTGTAGCCTGTTCAGCTGTAGGTATTTATGGAGAATAATTCATCGAGATAAAGGGCTAAATAAAGAGCTCTGCTTGAAATGGTATAAGTTCGAAGCCCCGGAGGAAGGAAAATGTGTAGGAAAGGGTTTTCATGATTGGGGTACAAAGTGGCCACCCAGCATCGCAGAGAAGCGATGCGAACAAACGGATTATCGCAGGGAATAGAAAACAAACGAAAAAGGAGTGTGTTTCGAAGTGCGTGCGTTTGTGAATCTCAACCGTTGTTGCAACAGTCAGTTCGTATATGATGGAAAATTAATAACCCTCCACGCAGATGGAAACTTGAAGCTTATACCGAAGTTACAATTACGGCTAAGTCAAAACAATGCACGCAACTTGATGAGCTTGCAAACGCCTGGTGGATATGAGAGACAGAAACTTGCTTGTGTATTTCAATTAATTCGACGCTTTAACGGCTCAAAGAGAGAGAGAGAGAGAGAGAGAGAGAGAGAGAGAGAGAGAGAGAGAGCAGTAACGTTGAGTTTAATCCTGGATGTACCGATGAGAAGCGAAATTATATAGTTATGAGACATCCGCGAGCAAAGCGATGAAAGCGGAACAGCATCGTATGAAATTTGGATCACCTGGATGTGGTAAACATTAAACTACATTTAAGGCTCAAGTTGAATACAAGGTTTGACTACATCTTAACGGGTCACTTTAAGACCTACTCGAACCAGGTCATTTGAGGTGACCGGAGTTAACCCTTAAGGGGTATACATTGACCCGAATCGGGACGACCAAAATGCTCGAACCTCTGGATTCCTTTTGCAGATTCGAACCTGGATATTTCCGACAAAAATTAAAGTGATGCGGCACTTAAATAGTGTTTTGGAAACTAGAAGATCTGAACTACGCTAGAAAACGTAAATGTTTACAGTTGCAGACAGTTTAATCATCGAAAAAATGTTTTAAAGACGTTTTTCTTTGCAGACTATAGAAGTCAGAAGTCATTCGACGCAAATGTTCCAATGTGGAAAATGTGGAAAAAAAAGAAAACAATTAGGACATGAAATCGTAGTATCCTCGGGGATTACCAATTGGAACGGAAAAAAGGAGGGAAAAGTGGATAAAAGAGGTTTGTATGGAATTTATTTTGCTAACAGCAATATCGCTCAGCGTTCACCTCCCTCCCGCGCCTTTTTCTCCTATTTCTGTTTTTATATGTCCCTCTTTCTCTCGTGACCAAAATCCCATGAGTCAGCAGTTCTCGCTGACCTACAGACCAATCCGACCCAAAGACCCTCGAACGTAACACCGCACGTTGCAAAACATTTTCCTTTGGGAAAATAAACTAGATTGTCGTCGTATAAGCCAAACTCTTGATATGCCGAAGTATCACATTTTCTGATTCCTCAAATTTCGTTACCACTCTTTTTCCCAACCCTGAGATCGTAACAGCGCAAAAAGGTCATTATCCAGAGAAAAAAAACGCTTCAAATCTTCGATTGAACGTCTCACGAAAAACTGAATCTTTGTGTAAAAATAGAATCTGCCAGGAATCTACTAAAAACTACTAGTTAATGACGTTTGTTGATCATTCCCAACTGCAAGCAATTAAATTCTTCAACTAAAACTACCAAATTTTACCAAAATAGAGCCAACAGTCAAAAATTCCAAAAAAACCATAAAAAATATCTTCTCTTCACTTTTTACCGGTTGACTCATCGAGTTCCCAAGAATTCGAGATAATTTTAGAGAATCCTATCAAAGAAGATAAAAAGCAATTTCAATTTTTCATTGCGGGCGATAGCAATGTTGGTGAAGTCCGTAAGCACAGATTGTATGTCTATAAACGTAAGGGACGTGTTAACGAAGGCATTCTCCTGTCGTGTATCGACGAATTTTATCCGTTTGTTCGACAAGCAGACCAAATTCCTATATTGCATCAAACTCTGTTTCATCGATCACCACATCCGCGTACACATCCTTCATACTAACATACATCGATTTATATATGTATACACATCCGACCAGATGGTTGAGGGAGAAAGAGGGCGAGATGGGTACAGAAAAAACGAACGCAATCGTACATGGAACACGTAATAGGAGGCACATATAGGCAACAGTATTCTGTTGGCTTGTACAGAGCTTGTATTGGAAGAGCCAGCGTTCTGGAGATTGTATACAGAGAACGCGGCAAGCCCTATTCTCCAATTCGTACATATATGTATATAAGGACATGGATATATTTATATCTATATATTGAGCCATCAACCTTGCACCGTGGCTGTAGTGCGGGATGCGACCGCCGCGACGTCCGGCGTCCCTGGTGGGTAAACTACCAGGGGGTTGAGAGAGACCGGGAAAAATTCTGCACAGACACACACACAACAAACACTTATACAGGGTGTACCAGGACCTCCGAGATGTAATCTTGAACCGCTTAAACTTTAGGACCGAATCGCTGATCGAAAAGTGTTGTCATTTTTGTTTTTATCGAACTGGTTCCTGGTGAGTTATTCATTATTGGGGTTTAAGGATGTGGGATCTTTTATTACACATTCCGCTGGGATGGTTGGATATAAGATAAACAAGTTCCTGGTGACGATCTTTGGTCTTGAGTTATTTAGGGTCCGGGGAGGGATCCGAAGAAGGATTGGGGTAATCAGACATTCTTTCTATCCGGGCTCAGGACTACAATAATGAAGATAGAGAAATGTTGTCAGGAGCTTTTTTGTAGGGAACTTTATTCGCCAGAAAAAAGGTCCTATGGTCGGTTGCTCTAATTCTGACCGTTTCACCAGTACGCATCATCAAAGTATGCACAACGTTCAACTTTGATAAATGATGAGACTTACCGACAGGAAACCTGATTAAAAAAGATCATTCGACCCGGAATTTGGATCTAAACTTGAGTCAACATTCCGGACCAATGGCAGTAGGACACCCTGTATATCTCATGTGTATACATATATGTTTGAATCTATCGGTTTGAGCGTGGATTCATTCGCGAATGAATTCGACGTAACGAGGCACCCGAGCAAGGTTTCCTGAAAACCACCATTCCTTCCCGCAGATGTTTCCCTGTAGTGCACTCTTCCCTCTTCTCCTCCTCCTCCTCCTCTTCCTCTTCCTGACTCTCTGAGTGATGCAGTTCACGTTCTCGATGCACGTACATCCATACGCAGTTTGCAATGTTTTTTTTTTCGTTTTTTTTTTTTTACCTAATGTTTTTTTTGTGTACTACTTTTTTTGAGTGCTCTCGGACCTCCATTTGCCATGTAAAGCAGCAGCTATGAATATTGTGTGCCAAACGCGAAGCAAGGCTCCATTCAGTGTAATACAAAATAATAATTATATACTGACTTGTACTCCGATACGAATTTTTTCGAGTTATTACTTACATTACTTGCATTTTCCTAATAATTGACTTCTTTTTCTATGAATTTATCACCGCCTTGTAATTAATCCAATTGTGAGTTAAATGCATGTTCAGCAATTTCATGAGAATCCGTCATAATCGGTGCAAAAATATACAAGGTAATTACAAACATATTACAGACTAGGAATTACTAGAGTGTATGAATTTGTAATTATACAAACGAAATTAATCGTACATAAACCACAAATTATTATCGTAATCCATGAAAATTACTATCCAAGTTTACAGACCAAATTACATGTCATTCAATTCCATTGGCTTCTAATAAAATATCTACCGAAACAAATACACTTATCGAGAAAAATTTCTAACCACTGGCCAAAATTGATTGTTAACTGTCCACCATGCTATTTTTTTTTTCAAATAAAACTTCTGAATGTATTTTCATTCAGCTTTTTCATTATTTCCCTAGTAACCTAATATATTTCGACCCCAAGTAATCCAGTGCATTAAGCACTTGCACAGATGCACTGCCATGTAGAAATGTTAATATGGACATGTACACAGGACTGGAAGGAGTCTGTAATATCGGAGAGTTATTGGGCACGCATTCCCATCCTGTTTTCAGGCTCATGGGGTATGGATGCCCGGACCAGTGGCAGAGAAGAGTAGTAAGAGATAGTGATAGAAAAGCTGCAGGTGAAGATTAAATGGGAGAAGAAGGGATGGAGATAGAGAAGAGAGCAGAGGTCCATGGCTCGTCCAACCACAGGGACCTGGAGCCCTCTAATCTACATCGCTAACTACCATCGCAGTTTATCCCTATCCAACGAGAACAGAGAGATGGTGTGTGCTCTTGGCTTCTCTCGTCTCTCAAGAGAGAAAGAGAAGGAGAGAGAAAGAGAGAAAGAGAGAAAGAGAGAGAGAGAGAGAGAGAGGAGGCAGAGAATTTAGCAGTTATACTGACGCCCTGCACTCGATGATGGCATTGCCACCAAGAGCGCAAACGTTGTCACCCATTGTATAGATGTGTATATATATATAATAATAATATATAAATATAGAGTCGTGTCTACAGTGTGAAGTCCTTGGGGAACAAGAGCGTCGAGTATTTAAAAGCCTCGCGCACCCTGCATACAGACTTCAACTATGGCGTTCCAAACCCCACCTCCCCCCCCCCACCCTTTCTCTATCTTTCGCTTTCCCTCTTTCCTTCTCTTTCTCTCTCTCTCTTGGTAGTTTAACCCTCTTTGTCGTCGTTAAGGGATTTCGCTATCTCACCGCAAGCTTGGCAAACGCCAAGCCTCACCGAATTAGCCGTGCAGCGGAAGCCTCGGTCATATTCCCCTCTCTCTCTCTCTCTCTCTCTCTCTCTCGCTCGTTCTCTCTCTCATATTCGCTATGCGAGCAGTTTAATCGGAATGTTATCGGGTTGGATTAGTACCAGTCTCTCGAACGAACGAATAAAACCAACGATTTTCGCTACGTCGAACTGTCTGCCTAACGTTATCTTCCTCGGTTCATACACTACGACCCATTTCTCCCCAGACACCATTTTCGGAGGAGGAGGAGGAGGTTTTTACTTTCTCTCTCTCTCTCTTTTAACTGAAAGTAACCCTTTCTGACGGGCTTGACAGATGATTGAGAATTTTGGAAATAATATAGTCAAAGGACCATTTTAAACGTGGAGGTAATTGAAAAAATCCATTTCTCATATATAATAATCGATCGAACATCAAAAATAGTCGAAAAGAACATTTTCTAGGGATTTGATATCGAAAAATTTGATTACTTTTATTGTTTAATTCATTTAATCGTTATTGTTTCAATCAATAGTACTTTTCAAAATAATCAAATTTGACACAATTGTTTCTGAAGGATTGTTAAATTTCTGTCTTTTTATCGAATTATTTCTCTTCTCTTGCCTTTTTTTTTTTTTCTTCTTACCCAGTCCGTTTATACACCCCAGTATTTCATATTATCAAGAATATCTCGTAATCGTCGTCCATAAATCCGCACTCTCTCATTTTTTATTTTCTCTTTCGATACGCGGGGGGGCTGACCTTTTTTATCCCTTCATCGAATCCGCCATTTCCGATCCTTACAGAGCACTCGATCCACGACGAGGTCTACCGCCGTACGACTCCTCTCTACAACGATATTTAAATTAATAGCTCATGCAAATCGCTGTTCCTTCGATCTTTTTTTCTTTTCCATTTTTTTTTTTTGAAAATAATGAGACCAGTGAGAATAAATGTTGGACCGAATGGAACTGCTCCCTGGGTCATTTTTCTCTTCCAACGATTTAAAATTTTTCGAGCAAAAGCAATTTATCGGTTAAAGGTCATTGTCAAATGCATCCGCGCAGAAAAATCGAAGAAACCAAAATTCATCCTGAATACAATTCGAGAAAAATAAAGTGTCCACTTATTGAATAAAAATAAATAATAAATAAATAAATAAATGAATAAACAATAAATATTGTAAAAACGATTCCCTACTCACCGAATTATTAATTACGATTCTCTTAATGAAAAAAAAGTTAATAAAAACTATTGAAACGTCTGAGAGAGCCAATAAATACAATGACAACCAAGAGATTGATGGAACAGTGCGATAAGGGTCGATGGATATATATCTTAACGCCACATTAACCAGCAATCTTTTTGTCTTCGGCAAAGATACTCTGATGTGTTTCCTACACGAGTAAAAAGAGCGACGAATCTTCGAAGGGGTGTTTTTCACCCTAAAACATTTCGCTCGCTTAATCCCCTCGTGCCCTTGCGTTATATTCGTTTTCACCCCCTCCTCATCGAGTCTATTTTCGCGACGAGACGACTTTGCTTTTCGCCTGGCAAGAGTGTCGATGCGAAAGTTTTAATTGCTAAACGCCCGAGTGCGAGAGTATTGAGTGTATCAACCAACCAAGTTTCTATATATAAGCACGTTTACATAGAAATAGTTATAGTCTAGGCATATGGGTGTATTAAGGGGGATGAAAAAGCTCGAGTGTCGTCGAGTGCTTTCTCCACTATATACACTCGGAAGTGGCTCTATATCGAAGCCTCGATCTACACTCTAATACCTCTTTCCTCGAGTCTCTCTATTTAAGGCTCTATTAACTTTATTAATCACTTATTTCATTACAAACCTTCAAACCCTTCGCTACACTTATTACGCGTATTGTTTTAAATAACCTTTTTAATCATTAACAATTTATTCACTTATAAATCAAACCTACTGGGCATTCATTGGTGAGAAACTTGATCGAATAATCGTGGGACAAGAATTTTTATATAAAATTATAGTGAACGGATTTCAATTTATTCGATTTATTGAAAAATAAAATGGAAAAAATGAAAAAAATTGGAGCTGGAGTTTAGAAAATTATTTTAATGGACGTTGAATCGAGACTAATTGAGTCTTTACTGCAGTTTTAGTTTTTTGTTGTCATTTATAAAATTATTTATTCATTTGTTCATTTAAAATACCACATTTTTTTATTATTTTCGCAAGTTATAATAATTACAGATCCGTAGCTACTGAAAAAATGTCAATCTCTCACCCAAGGGATATTTTTTCTATTAAAATGCGAAAGAGGGAAGAAAAAAAGTTTGAAATACAAATTGGAATACCGGAGAATCGAGTTTTCGAATATATATTCACAAACAAAAGACGCGATTGTTGTACAAGTGTGTCACTCACTATACAAGGGCTCAAATGATTCAACTGTGGGTGCGAAAAAAAGTTGTTCGAGAACAAGGCGAATTGAGAAGGAGAAAAACGTGGGGGAGCTTCGGTCAGAGTTACAAGTTTTTCAAGAAATATATATCGAGTAAAAGGCCATACTCTCTCCTTCTCTCTCTCTCTCTCTCTCTCTCTCTCTCTCTCTCTCTTTCTCTCTCTCTCTCTCTTTCTTTCTTTTCAAGAGGGAAGTTAAGTTATCGAGGCACTTTGCATAATTTATCCGGCAGCCACTTTCAGCTATATACACTGGATATACATAAATTTATAACGAATAGTGGATACATGTATACGAGCTATTTACTGAGATAACCGCGATTATTTTTAGAGTGTATTAAAAAATTATAATAACGAGACAAAAATGGTCTAGACG
This sequence comes from Campoletis sonorensis, assembly GCA_013761285.1. NCBI lineage: Eukaryota > Metazoa > Arthropoda > Insecta > Hymenoptera > Ichneumonidae > Campoletis > Campoletis sonorensis. Next base: position 716,927 of record JACEOJ010000075.1, read on the forward strand.
TCACTCTAATATTTATAGAATATTTGACAAACTATAAAGACGAAAAAAAATTAAAAAAAGTACTAAATTACGAAAGATAAGCAAAGACTGAAATAAATTTGACATTATAAAAATTTATGGATAAAATCATGGTGAGCCTTAATATTTCTAACCGCGTATGGAAACGATGGAAAATCTATGAATAAAAGAAAATATTAACGCTTCGTAACCTTGTCACAATTTGCATTGAAAATATATTCATTTGTTTCATCAAAATCTTGGCAACTTCCGCTTCGACGCATCTGCGAGATCAGATATTTCATTTTATTCTTATCTGGAAATAAAGTCAACGGAATTTATATTGATTCGGTGAAAATTCCTGACAATTTTGCATCTAAATTTTCTACTGAAATTCTCAGATGTTTGAATCGATCTTTGATCGAATTTTCGTGAATGTAGAATCGTTTGAAAAATGAATTTTCGATTCGATTTATTGGTTTTGTTACATTGATTCCCAATCAAAAATATGAACAGAACATCAGGATGTAAATTTTATAAAAAAACTACATTCCTAAGAACTTTACAAAAAAAAAAAAAAGAATTTGCCATTTGCTTTTTGCTTATAAAAATAAAGAAAAATTGGATTTCGATTTACGAAATTTCGAGTTCATTTTCGAATATAATTAGTGACGAAAAAAACTGGCGAATGGAGAATTTCGAGTCAATTCCACCAAAGGACGAATTAATGGCTCAACAGGTCAAGAGTTCAAAAATGTCCAAGTTTATTTTTCATGCTCTTTACTATTAATGTCTATATCTGAGGAAAAAAAACCTGCAAAGTAGTATTTTATGTGACTAATTCATAAAACGAAATGGACGCAGAATGAAATCCTCAACGATTGAAAAAAAAAAAAAAAAAAACACACATTATCGCAGTAAAATGTAAGGGAAAAGGTGAAAAGCTTGGTGTCTTTTAATTCCATGAAAAAAAGGAAGTAAATTTGAGGAAACGGATAGAGATGTAAAAAAGTAGATAATGCACTACGCCCGCAGTGTCCCATTCTCTTTCTCACGTCGCTTCACTCTTTCTCGTGCATATCCGCGTCGTTTGAGCGCGGCAAAGTGCACTTTGGCGAATATCAAAAAGTTTAACGACCAAAATTCCCCTGACATGTTCACTGAGCACAAAATTCTTATTCGTACTAGTAAAAGTTTTTACATCAGGTTGCGTGATGAGTTGGTATCGTTTTGGGTCTGTCTTTGAAAATTTTTGAAAAATCATCAGAAACTTTAAAAACGTAAAAAAAAAAATGAATGCAAATATTAAGAAAAACAAACCTTTTGACGTTCTATTTAAAAAAAACGCATTACCATTGACTGCAATCAAGAAAATTTGAAGCAACCGCTCGTTTGGCTACTTCGATATGATTTTGCGATCAAATATGAAACGAAGGTCAGACCCTTAAGAGTTTTCAATTGAAGTAATGACTATTCTTGGATCAAAAGAGAGGCTGATGGCCTCCAGACGCAATGTATTATTATTATTATTATTATTATTTGTGCAAGGGTGGGTTTTCGTAAAATTTGTTAGCGTTGCAGACATTGGGGAGACTGAAAAGAAAGAGAAGGAGAAGTAAAGTAGAGAGAGTGAGAGAGAGAGAGAGAGAGAGAGAGGTGAACGCGAAGGAACAACGATTCCCTTGAGGTACGGATAATGCTTTCGTGCTTTCGAGGACCGTAGAGTGTTTACGCGGAGACTCTCGTTGAAACGTTACGAGAGAAATGCCTGAGAGTTAGGATGGAAGCCTCGAGGAGGTCTGGAGAGTACGAGAGACACCGAAGAGAAAGTGAAAAAGAGAGAGAGAGAGAGAGGGAAGCCGAAGCTTTGGTAGGAAATCTCGCGGGATTTTCCGCGGAATCTTAACTACCCTTCTTGCTATTCTCTCGTATTGAGCTCAAAAGGAACGAGGGAAAGAGAAAGAGAATGAAAGTGGAGGAGACTGAGAGAGAAAGTTAAGTAAAAGTAAAAAGAGAAAGAGAAAGAGAGAGAGAGAGAGAGAGAGAGGCAAAGAATGAAGTCGCTATCTCTTGGGGTACGAAACCTTCTCGCGTGAACTGCAATACCCTCAGTGAATAAGCCCTTTCACTTGGGTCTTCTCTCGCGAATACGTAGTTACGCAGTAGTCAAAGCCAGTAAGTACACAGACAACGCCAGTTACTTCTCTTTCGTGAATTTCTACGAGTTTGCCGTCTGCAATGTGCTCCCAATAGTCCCGAGCAAAAGTACTCAACATGTGCTCTCCTCCTTGAAAACATACTCGGAGGTAAACAATTCCTCGATGTCTGATCATCAGAACGCAAAATAGTCGTTTAAACTTTCAACAGCTACAAAGTTTTACTAATAAACATCATTATGATGGACGTTTTGTTTTGCTGAAAACAGATTTTGAAAAAAAAAAAGCAAATGCAACAAAAAATCGACAGTAAATATTTGTTTTATCCATCAAATATTTCGGTTTTCGTTGATTTTATCGAAAATCATTTAACAACAAATAAAAAGTAAGTTTTAAAAGTCACTTTTTAACTCGACGATTTTTCAACTTAACTTCAACGATCGCGTTTACGAGTCGGAACGTCCACGAGCAAAACAATCGACCTGTCCACCGAGAAGTGGCTCATTTGGAACGAAAACGCGAACCTTCATGAGGCGTACGACTATTTCCCATGTGCAACTATCTTCTTCCTGCTCTTCCTGCTGCTCGTCCATTAGGACCAAGTGCTCTCGCTTGTGATAAAACGTGAATTTAAATTCTCCGGTAATTCCAAAAGTTGTAGTAACGACTCTGCCTGCACTTTTATAACCTCGCGATCCTCGCATCACCGGGACACTTGTCTCTTTTCTTATTTTTTTTATCCTTTGACAGATAATGCCACTTTTTTTTCTTTCCTTCATCCAGTCATCGAAATTTCATCGCTTTTCGCATCGTTTACCAAAAATTATTATATTGTAAAATCGAGCTCTTTTTTTATTAACGGAGTAGCAATAAAATTGGTTTTGTTGGATTTTTTCAATAATTTATCTCAGCCAACAACGCCTAATTTTTTTTTTTCCAGCTCTTTTGTTCTTGAAGAACCAAAATTCTATGGTACACTACGAAACAGCAATAAAAATAATAGAAAAACATTTGTCAGCTTCATTGGTACGTTAGAAAAAGTGGAACAAGAACAAAGCAAAGCACTAAGAACCAGAGCAGACGCTTGTGTACATCAACTGGTAAAACTACGTCGTATTTTGTTGATTGATCGCTCGATCTGTCACGAGAGCAAAGAGAGTCCTGCCCTTTCAGAACTTTCCTGTGTAAGCTTTTTTTTCTCTCTCTCTCTCTCCTTTGTACATTCTTTCGTTGGAACCATTCGGATCTCATGGGAAGGTCATTCAACTTGGAACAAAGCGTACACAAAATTTGGTGAAAACATAATAAAAGTCACCAAAATCAATTTATACGACTCCATAATTAAAGTTTTCTTGAAAAAATTGTATTTCTTTATTTTGCAATAAATCCACGTTCAATCCGTTCAATTTTGATATAAAACTTTGCAAACTGAAAAAACTGAAAAAATTATGTTATCCTCGATATATATCGAAAAAAAAACAAAAACAGTTGTCGTATTAATATGAATGAAGATTCATCATTGCTTTTCAAAAATTGAGCTAAAATTGGTTTGGGGTAGAGTAGCCTAATAAATAAAGAAAAAAATCTAAAAGGTGAACGGTTTAGCAATATGAAGGCGTGTATGGCAAGAGCCGCAGTACGAAACGCAATAACCAGTGTACGAGCTTTCGGCTTTTCCCGTCACATATAACAAACACACACACACACGTTGCAGCATCAACTTTTCAGTAACGTACGCGTATCAAACCCCATCCCATATGGGTCCGGAATTTTCTACAGCCGCCTGCAAAATATTATATTTATTTCCTCGTCCATTAATAAACGTGTTTTCGTTGCACGATCCTTCATAATATTTTTCTACCATACCGTGTTTTTCATTCCCTAGAGTTCAACCCTTAAAAAAAAAAAAAACCCTTAAAGAAGAAGGCTGTTTAATCTTCATTACTTTTCATCATGATTTTCGTTATTGTTCCTTCGTATTTAGGGGTTTGGCGATTTTTTTTTAGAGATACTACAAAATAAATGAACATTACAAAAACGAGATTTAATCATACACGACAGTGACTGTTTACAATAATTTTTTTGAAGCGAGTCATTTCAAAGTGGCGGCTTTGCAGCGTTTTCGCGAAGACGTCTTCGTTGAGGTTTGTTTGGGTTTTTTTTTCTTTTTAAAATTCTCCCTCTTTTTCTTAGTCGTTATTATAATTATTACAAGCAAATTAGTTTAAACGTGTGCCATAACTTTCTTCGTATCAGATTTAAAAAAATTTCGTTAAAAAAGCTTCGCGAATGCTCTCGCATTCATGGATACTCTCGCGTTGTTAATTTCATCTTTTTTATCGTCAAGGGGTTGTTTTTTTTTTGTTCAAACCCTTCCACTGACTGATCCAAGATTCGAAGTACTTGATATTCGCGAAAGAAAGAAAAAATTAGTGAGCACGAGGCGAGAGTATAAAAGGGACGAAATCTAGAATAAGAAGCAGAAACTTGACTAATTCCTCGGGTTCGTTGACGCTTCGCTAGATAAGAAAACAGGAACGAAAGAATATCGCGTTTCTCTGTACTCATGACTGGGCTCCTTATATTCTTACGTGAGCAAACGAACGTTTCCTCGTGCTGTTTATACGCAGAAGGAAAAAGAGAAGAATCGAGAGGGATGAAACGTTTCTGTGCACGTGGAGAGAGGGTGGAAAAGTCAGGTCTGAGTTGGTGGAGCTAGGATTTGAATAATTTCACGGAAAATTACGCTTGTGACACTGGTTGCTTCGAGAAATGAAAGTAGAAAAGTGGAAAATTCTTCGTCTCTCTTTTTCACACGCACGAAAAACACGAGGAAAGAGAAATCGAGGCTCTCCACGTCGCGGGCGACGATTGCTGTCAGTTTTTTTTTCTCTGCGCGTCTCTCCACATTCGAGTGAAAAAAAAAAATGCATTTCAATCGAAAAATTTCCATTCGAGTAGTAAAAATTTTGGCAAAATATAAATTTTCACAAAAAATCTTAAATTTGGGGCAGAATTTTTTTCAAAGTGTCAAAATTTCGCTTTTTCTTCGATAATTTAACAACAATTTGATTTTTTTTGATAATTAATATTGAATAACTAATTAAACTCGTCGTTAAATACAAATTAAAATGTTAATCACGAAGAATCTTGAGAGCCTGAGAAATTGAGGTCTCCGTATATTCTTTTAATTGTTTTACAAGTCAAACGAAAGTGGCAGGAAGGAGAATAAAATGAAAAGCTGTTTGAACAGAGCGAGCTTCTGGTTATTCCGTGTATAAGGCTATACGAGGGAGATTTTCAGCCTTCTATTTATACTGCTAATCCTGAAAACCGCAAAGTACACTTTGTTTTCTTTTAATCCGACTACAATTGCGATCACGACGATGGCGATTTTCCTCAGGGTATTTTCCACCAGGTCATATATAGAATCTCATTTCTTCATCTTGTCCAACTATCACTATATCCCTAAGACGATTATTTCGGCTTAAGTTCGTGGTTTTCTTTGACTTCGTGACGGGGGAGCCGATTTTTTTAAATTTTCTCATTCCTGATGAAAAATAGCAGTTAATAGAATAAAATAAAAATGATAAATCACGAAGCAAATATTATTCATTGTTTCAATGCAATCCAAAATCTTTTACAAATATTTTAAAAGTTCGATTGAATAAAAAAGATTTAGACTGAAATGGATCAAATAATTGTTTCAACTGTAAAATTCAATTGAAAAAATGAAATCTTAACAAACTTTCAACATTGAATTTCGTTTTCACGATAATACGAAGGACATTTCACAATGTGTGAAAATAAAAAAATGTAAAAAAAAAAGACACATGGAAAAGAAATGCCGAGTCGTATTTCTCTCGAAAATTTGAAACACGAGGAGTGTTCGTAATAGTGAGTGAGATGTGAATCGAAAGGAAAGGAGAATGGAATGTTCGTGGAGATTGGTAAAAAGCCACGAAGGATGTGAAATAAACGAGAATAGAGAGAGAGAGAGAGAGAGAGAGAGAGAGAGAGAGAGAGAGAGAGAGA
>JACEOJ010000075.1:723124-734388 GCA_013761285.1 Campoletis sonorensis
AGAGAGAGAGAGAGAGAGAGAGAGAGAGAGAGAGAGAGAGAGAGAGAAAGAGTAAGAATGAGAGAAAGAGAGAAAATAAAATAATGTAGAGAAAGGGAAACCGGCCTGAATGTAACAAGGGCTGAGAATTTTCGAGCAGCGGTGAATGCGAATTCGCAACGAGAGAATAGAGAAAGTAGAGAGAATGAAGAGAATCGCAGCAATGTCAGAGACAATGTGAAAGAGAAAAAAGAGAGAAAGCAGAGGAAAAGCGAAGGAGGATGATGAAGAAAAGCCAGAAACACACACAGCACAGGAGAGTTTGGTGAGTGCAAAGGGATAAAGAGAGAAAGAGAGAGAGAGAGAGAGAGAGAGAGAGAGAGAGAAAGAGAGTCGAGTGTGAGTGAAGCTGCGTTTATTAAATCAACAAAAGCCCCATGAGGGAGGAGGAGGAGAAGGAGGAGGAGGAGGAGGAGGAGTGAAGGACGAGACTGGTGCGGAGGATGAGGTGAGGATGGGATGAGGAACATGAAGCGAAAGGTTTATATATTCCATGGGGCCAAGAGCACATCAACCCCTGAAGCGAGAAAGCGAAAGCCAGTATACAGTGAAAAAGAAAAAAAAAAGAAAAAAAAAAAAAAATACGTTACGACGAAATAACCCCCGCCGCGCATGCACGCGAGCGGACGTCGCGAAATAGTGCATCCCATAAAATATAGATAAAGCCTGCGAATGAAAATCCGCATCTGGCTATTTTTCCCAATATTCTTCATCTGATTTATTTATGCCGACCAAAACAACGGAAAAACAAAAAAGATTTCAACAAAATCCGGTTGACGAATGAAGCAACATGTTTGAACTTCAAAAATTTACAATGTCACTCTACAGCTCTTTCGTTGAGAAAAAAACAAAACGGCTTCGATTTTTATTGAAAATCGAAAACCAGCAACCAGAAAAAAAACATTGAGTGGATCAAACCCCGGATCTATCGTTGGATCATAGGAATTTTTTTAATTGACAGCCTAAGCAATTAACCAAAAAAAAAAAGAGAAAAAAAAATAACATCTCGATCTCCTATGCCTTCAGGTGGTTTTCTAGATCGTCGTTGTACGAGCAGGACGCCCTTCTCTCGCGGTTCTTTTTCTATTCGCGGAATTTCTTTTGGAGCCTCTTCTGGTCGAGCTTTTTCACTGTACGCTTTCGCAAGACCGCTATGTGTACACACAAAAAACACACACACACACACACACACACATTCACAAAAGAATCTTGTTCTATATTTCGACCGTATAAAAAGCCCGGGTAGTTTCACTTTGTATATAGATTTGGTGCACTTTACAAAAGCTCTCTTTCACTGTACCATATGAGAGGCTAGCTTTCTCAATTCTCTACTCTTATTGCGCTCTCGTCCAGAAAAAGCATAAGCTAGTGTGCGTATGTGTGTGTGTCTAAGAGAGAGAGAGAGAGAGAGAGAGAAAGGGATAGAGAGAGAGAGAGAGAGAGAGAGAGAGAAAGTAACAAAAATGAAATAAGGTTGAGAGAGAAGTAAAATAACGATATATAATATGAGAAAGAGACAGTAAAAGCCTGAGAGAGAGATGAAAAAGCAAGAGGTAAATGTACACTCGACCTCGCACCAGAGAGTCAAAAGCAAGGGTTCAAACTATAAATTGCTTCGTGTGTTTCGTTACGAAAACGAGGATGCACGAATACGTTAATAAAACGTGTCCACGAATCCCCTTCGTCTTATCCTTTTTTCTCGATTCAGGACAATCGTTTGTACTAAATTAAAAAAAAAAAAAAACCAAAGAAAAGAGAGATGTGTTCAGATTCCTTCGCATCAACACACCATTTCCGCTGTGTTTCTGTTTCAAAAAAAAAAAAAAAAAAAAAACACCGAGTCGTACATCACGAAAGCGGTGAAGCGAATCTTCTTAAATGCTAACGCACGTACGTGGGAAAAGGCGATATAAATGAAAAGAAAGAAAGCACCGCATGTTCGAATTTCTACGAATCTCTTCTCTTTTTCGTGTTTTCTCCCCTATGGCGTGAATCGAAACATTAAACACGCTTCATTCAATCCACGCAATAGAGAAGGAAAAAATTCTTGGTCGCGTTCCTCTCGATCTATTTTCCCCGAAGCCATTTTCACGCGAGGATCAAAGTTGGCAAACAATTTTATAAACAATTATCCGATAAATACGTGATTCTCCATCTTTTTTCAGCATCCAAAGAAATATAGGAGAATAGATGAACTTTTTTTACGACACGAATAACATAGAATGAAAATAGTTTTAGCAGTTTGTTCTCAAGATCGTCATAGTTTTTTTTTTTTTTTTGCAAACACTTTTCTTATTTTTCTACAGCGCCAAAGTGGAATTCGTACACAAAACTTTCTTCTGCTGAACACTCACATTCTCAATCGTCTTCGATATCAAACGCGACTGGAATATCAAATTTTGCTGGTGAAGAATAAAAAACAAAAGCACTTATTAAGGAAGTTGCAAGGATGAAAAGAAAAAAAAAATTATGAGGACAAGTTCCGCTTAATAAAAGCTAGTCCGAAATGTAGGCTACGAATGAAAAAGACAAAAGGAAGTTGGAAAAATGGAGGAATCTTTGTTGTAAAACGTTGGAGGAAACTTTTACGATCGAGGAAACAAGTTTCGCTATCGACTGAGACGAAGCGCAAAGAATGTGCGGGAAAAGGAAGTCGAAAAAATCAAGAATACGTTGACAAAAATAAGAGGATTGGAAAAACAGACAAAATTTCAAAGTCGTTATTTTTATTATCGAACTCGCAAAGTTGCCGAGATATCAAAGCCCAAAAATTTGCAAGAGAAAAACAAATATTCAAAATTCAATTGACTGTAAAAATTGAAAAAAACATGACGAAAAAAAAAATCTAGTAAAATACGGGCCTATTTTTCGCGTACAGAAAAGTTCATATGAAAAAATCGAAAGGGTTCAAAAAACCTTTGGAAATGTAAAAATAGCGTAAAATGCTTCTTTATCCATATTTATAAATATCGCGTAAATTCGCGACACACTCTCAACGTATATATAAAATCGAACATGAAATAAAGTGTCTCGAAACTGGTGAAAAGCTCGGTCGAAGATCCCCAGAACTTTATTTTCTTTATTTTCGTCTCGTGGACGACAATTCGGTCACACGTTCGCCACACGTGCATTGCACTTCTTCTTTTTACTATACATACTTCGTAGCTATCTTTCTCGTTTCCTCTGAGAGAAGAGTTTTGAGTCGTGCTCTGAATTTAACGAGGAGAAAAAGTGAGAAGTGGTCCTAGAAAGAAAGAAAGAAAGAAAGAAGGAAAGAAAGAAAGAAAGAAAGAAGGAAAGAAAGAAAGAAAGAAAGAAAGAAAGAGAGAGAGAGAGAGAGAGAGAGAAAGAGAGAGAGAGAAGAAAAGAGAAGAGGAAAATAAACGTGACTCTCCGAATATATATGTAACATGGCCGCGAAATGGTTGTATGGCCACCAATTCTGGTGATCCTTTATCTCGCGGACCATTTCACACGAGAGATCGACTCGATCGACGTGAGTTCTCTCAAGTCTGTATTCATTCAAGTCTTGCTATTAAAAGGGCGTAATTTATAGATTTAACAAGGTTGAACTACGATCTTTTGACAGCTGGAATCTCCAAATATATATCTATATATATTTATATATCTTGAAAGGCTCTTCGAAGTAAGTTGAAAGTAGAGTTGCAATTTCGGTAACGATTCGACTTCCGGTTACTCAGTCGTTGCAGCTGCCCACTGCATTTTTCGTGAAGATGTGAAAATCTTGAAACGATGATGATGATGAAGGAAAATACACTTTGAAAAAGCTCTCTAAAGAAATCGGATTTTCAAGTATTTTTCTGAGGGATCGTTAAAAAACAAAATTGTAACACTTTTTATATAAAATAATGATTTTATTGAATCAAATTCCATTGACTCGAGTGTTTCTTTGTGCACGAAAAATAAAAAAATTCAATTTCTACGAAAACTATGAATAAACGAACGTTGAATAAAAAAATATGGAATATTGAATTTTTCTTTGTCGATTACATTCGGCTTTTCACAACGTTAATGCCCAAAAGAATATTCGATAAACGAGGCTTTAAAGATTGAGAAACGGGGACGGGCGGTGATTGGAGGAAACGCCGGCGGAAAGAAATGTTTGAAAGAAGAAAATTTGTATGTGATTGAGAAAGAAGTACGAAAAAAGAAGCTCAAAGACCTTTTTTTTTTTTTAAGCGATATAGAGACAGCAAAAAAAAAAGTCAAAGGCAAATCTTTTGTCAACGATTTTCCATGGAGTTTCATTCTTTCGAAGACTTTTTCGAGGATGCATTTTATTCCATGCATTTTTCAGTGATAAATCTAAAAAATTAAGGACCTAAAATCCTTCAATTTAACAAGCAAACGTAAGTAGTAACTTCCGTTTGTTTCCGAAGGAAATCGATATCGGTACATCGAGATATATAGTTAATGCGAAGAATTCAAAGCCAACTGAAGTCTCTTTGCATCTCCCTCCGCTGTACTTTAGCCTCAACTGCACGTAGTCGACGAAGCCGTTTATCCAACTATAACACGAGAATACTCTCCATAGACAACGCACACAGCGATGTTTCTCTCAATCCGCTATCGTTTTCACGATCCGTTTACCTACATCCTTATCTTTTCAATGACGAATGTACCTTTGAGACATTACAACCTTCGTCCTTTCATTTCCACTCTATTTCCTTCGACCACGGACTTCAACAACTCATTTTCAATGAAATCGTAGAGAAAAGGTTGGACAGAGACAAAACGAGGGAGAGAGAGAGAGGAGAAGAGTTTGCTCTTGAACCACCGACCTCTCAAGAACGTACTTTGATTAAAAAAAAAAAAAAAAAAAGAAAGCACTATGGGAAGCCAACAGGAAAAGTTAAAGAGGTCAAAAGTTCTTCTGAGACTTGCGATAAATTTAGAAAAATTACTTCATTGTCACAATATCAGCAGGACCTTGAATCCCGATGGAGGTCATTGAAAATTTTTGTTAAAGTTTGAAAAAAAAATGAAATTTTTCAATCCGGGACTCAAAACATTGGAATTATTCATATAAAATGGATAATTTGAATGAAGTTTGAGTAGGTTTTCCAAAAGATAGAGATTCGAGGAAATGTTGTTTAATGTTAAATTCAAAAAAATGTTTCTTTGTTTTTTTTTTCACTTGGTATTTGAGAAAAGTGTGTCCAAAATCAATATATCACTCTATCCGTTAACCAGAACGATTCCGAGAAAGAGTTGAACGGAAAAAGATAGAAAACAGAAAGGATGCGAGAGAAAGAGAGAGAGAGAGAGAGAGAGAGAGAGAGAGAGAGAGAGAGAGAGAGTTTGGCCTTAAAACGAAATTGAATTTCCCGCAGCGGAAAGAAACCTGCTCCTCGGTCTCGCCTTCTCTCACTCGGTCTTCTAATTCGAATTTAAGGTTTTGCACACCCTCGAGATAGGAAGAAACGCATCGTGCACTACCGAGTTTATCTCCGATTTATCCGAACGCTTCTCATCCTTCGAATCTCTTCCAATCTCTTTCTCTCTCTTTCTCTTTCTCTCTTTCTCTCTTCATCCTTTACCCCCTTTTCCCGTTTCGTTGACGTTCATTTTCTCGCTCTACCGAGCGATGCAATCCTCCTCTCCGCCCTCTTTCGATCCAGCGAGATGAGAGCCTCGAATCAAGAGCCGCAGGACGCCCTCTCGATCCCCATCTACGTATATTACATACCCAGCTGGTATATTTCACCTCATACACTCACCACTTGTTCCACGAACCTATGAAAGCCGCGAGAGGGGCTGAGAGAACGAGAAGAAAAAAAAAAATTCCATCATTTTTCTCCATTTTTTTTTCCCATGACACCAGAAAATGAAGACTACCAGAAATTAATGCAATACCCAATTAAAAATGCTAATCAACGACAAAAGCTTCCAAAAAAAAACTCGATACTCGTAATTGCATGGAAAGAAATTCGCATTTTTCTTCTCTGGGTCGATCGAAAGCTGGATATTAAACCAATAAATTTCATGAGCGGAGCTAAATCGGAAAATAATGATTCATTTCCTAATTCCAAATTCCGAATCCATTTCCAACCTCCAAATTCAATATTCGATAAATATATCTGACAATTGATACGAAACGTATTATTTTTATGATCATTAACGCGCGCAATCTTTTGTTCAATAGATTTGTACAAATATTTGCCAAAATTTGAGCGATGATTTTTAAATTCCTGTTAACAATGGTCTTTAATGTTAACACGAAAATGTACGTATGAAAATGTTGTACGTATTTATTCGCCAAAGTAGAGGATCATCGAGAGGAGGAATTAGCGTTCTCGGGGTACAATTATAATCTGGATTATAAAAAGATATGATTGAAATTAAACATCGAAGTATAATGAAATACAGGAAATTGGAAAATATTCTGGAACGAAAGATTTTCGCGGTATGTTGATAAATTGCGTATGGATTTTTATCTTTTTCATGCTTCCTCATATATTTATCACGTCGTCCGAATCCACGAATTAATCGAGAGAAAATAGGAGAGGAAAAGTGAGAAAGAGCGTGATTAACGATATCATTGGAGGCCCGGGAATCACACTTGTTCCCCGAATACGTGATAAAATACACATTTGTAAAAATACTTTTATTGAACGTGCATTGAAAAGGTTCTAATGTATCTCCAATCCCTTAATTAATTCATTCGTTCAACGCAAAGCTAATCCTCGTTGTCGTTCGTTAAATATTCAACGACAATTCATTCGTCCATTGGATTTTCATGTATTTTTTTATCCATTTGATTCAAAAAAAAGTTAATTATAAAATGTCATTGAACGATAAATATTATCGAATAATTCATTTTTTTTTTTTTATCTACAACTCAATGCGAATAATTCTTTAATTTGAAAATTCTCTTTGATTTTTTTTTTTTTTACTGCAATAAATATTTATTTTTGTTATTTGATTTTAATTGATATGGACGGACACGTGTATAAATGTTTTGACATTTGTCATTGACTTACCGACAAGTTTGCCAAATTGTGCTGGAGGTCTCCATTCGGGATAATGCCTTGGAAATCTTGCTCTCGACCAGTATGTCCTCAGTATCACTTTGTAAAGTGCCAATTTGTCCTGGCGATCTTGACTTCCCGGACCGCATTGTCCGGACGCCTGATGCGAGCACAATTCAAAGCAAACTAGTAGTAAAAGCGAGAAAAGGACAGACGAGCACAATCGTTGGACACCTGACATCTGGAACGTTACAACAAAAAAATAACATTTATTATTGCTTTCATTCTGTTTCTATTGGTCAATTTTTTTTTTTTTTTTTTTTTTTTTTAGAGTTAATTATCATTTTGATTATTATTAATCAGCTTGATAAAAAACCAGATTAATCTCGAATTGCGTCTACAAATTTTTCAAAAATTCTGTAAGAACAATCCTGTGGTGAAACTACCGACTTAATTACTGCGAACAGTGATAGGAAATCAATTAATTTTTTTTTTTCCGTAGCTCACAGTGAAACGTTTCAAAAACACGACTTCCTGATGAAGTAAGGTTAGTTCGATCGCCACAGCTGACTCCCTCACCCTTTTACTTGTGCGAGCTTTTCGATCCATCGAGCTGCCAAAGCACTTGGCAGAAATCCAATTGCCCTGGGTCCCCGTCATTCACGACAGAGGGGGAGGATATGTTAAAAAAAAAAAAAAAAAAAAGTTGCATATATCGGGGGCAAAGAGAGTTTGAATATGTATATACCGCGGTCCATAAAAATACGAAATTCGATCCAAAACCGCACCGAAATCTTTGCTCTCACTTTACCTTTTTCTTTTAATCGACGAATTTTATATTATTTTTTTCAACAATTCAAACTCTTTTTCCTCAGTTTTGCAGTTACCACCATCACAAAGTAAAAAAACTACGTGCTCCAGCTCAGGGCTTGATTATACGCAAGCTGAGAAATGTCTGAGCGGTCCCCCAACCAAATATTGACCTTCCTCGAGTCTGCTTAACTTTGATGCGATGACCGAAAGCACACACTAACCACACATTCATTGCTTTCGGTCATAAGTTAATTGCTAATTAAAATGTACTATAATTAAAATATAAAATGATATAAAATATATTATAATGAAAATGTACTGTATCAAAATTTACCAAGTACTTCATTATTTGCATTTCTTGCACTTTCTTTTTATGCTTTTCAGATTCTTCTTGTTCAGATTCTTCTTTCTTATCATTTTTCTTGTATTTTTCGTATTTCTTAAACGTATTTTTCTTAATCTTTTGCCCCATGACCTGCCGAGGCATAATAAATGTAATCAATCAATCTCTCTCCTGCTCGCTCTCCTGGGAATATTGCTCTACCAAAGTAGATCCATCTCCAAGTGCAGAGAGTCACGTCGTCTATTAACAAAAGAGATTATAATCACGTTCGTGAATGATTTTCCAGTTACACATTCACCCTTTAACAACTAGCTTCTGAAAATTCTCCATACATGCCAAATGCACAGAAATTGCAATAGTTTTCATCGATATAGCTCCTGTCATATCTATAACTTCGTAACGGGACGTGGATGTATTCTCAAATGGAATTTACCCGTGAAATTGAGAGGGGACAGTGTCATGAATGAAATTACAGGTTTCTCGTCGTTCATACTCACGACTCTACATGCTTCCTAGCCAATTCCAAGGTTTATATGCGTAGCGCATAAATATATATGAATCACATTGAATGTATGTATTTTCATGTACAGGGCAGACCGGAGCAATGTCGGATAAGGGAGACCTGAGGAAATATTGTATTTTTATTGATTTAATAAAATAAAATAAACTTTTATTTATTTATTTTTATTATTTGTACTTGACATATTACTGGATTTTAATTTCTCTATTTTTTATTCAATTTTGATCATTATTTACGATTGAAAACTACGAAATTTGACTGGATCGACATTTGATTAGTGTTTTGTGATTTGCAAATAAGAATGCAACAAAAATTCTGAATATCTCAATACATTTTGGTCTTTTCTATCGATTTGATCGATCATAAATTTTTGTCCAACATGTGGAAATAAAATGAATAATGTTCTAGTGACAGAAAGAAAAAGCTGTTTTGATAGGGATTTGGATTTTGTTGGCAGTTAAAGTTCGTGTTGGAGAAATTTTTTTTTGGAGATCAATTTTTCAAGATTATGAAGAAAGATTATGGAGCTAATTATTTTTGTTGTCAATCGTCATTTTGTATGTTTAATTTTATTTTGTTCACAAAACTAGAGGAGAGCAAAGTAAGTTTGATTGTGAGAAAAACGAGCAATCGTGTTTTTCGCGTAAACGAGAATGGGGAGCGAGAACGAAAGGGTGGAAAAGCCGCGAACGCGAGTAAAAGCAATCGAGAGCAAAAGTAAGCCCGTGGGTAGAAATGCTTGAAAGAGCGGTTTGTGATCTCACTCACATGAGAAAGAGGCAGAAAAAAGGAGAAATAGAAAAGAGGAGGAATGAGACAAAATGAATAGCTGCTGCTTCTGTTGATCGACTGAAAAAAGGTAAAAAAAAAATCAAACAAAAAAAAAACAACTTTCCATTTCATTTCATCCTTTCTTTTCCTTTTTCCGTAAACCTCTTGATCACATTATTTCCCATTAACCGAAGGATGCGACTCTATTAAAACTACTTTATGTTCCATTCGTTATTTCCAACGATCTTTTTTTGCTTTGTTTTTATTTTTCTTCGTATCGCTCAATAACTCAAATTACAAAATTGATTTTGTTTTTTTTTTTTTTTCAGAACTCGTTCGAAATGATTTGAAAATTGACTAATTGATTAAAAAAAAAGGATATTCACTTCGTACAGACACAATACGGTTCCGAACAAATATGCAATTCGTATGCAAAATTAAAATGTTTTGTATATGCGTTAAGAGCTCGCAATTGATGAATTTATAACGTTAAATCATATACAAGAAAAGTTGATTACACAATGTGTTGTCTCGTCCGAGTCGCACGAATTTTCAAATGAACTTTGAACCGGATCGTGTTATTTGTGCTGTTTCATTGAGGCGCGAGGGTGCATATATACGTCCCGAGGGAATATTACGAAATGCAATACGAAATAAACCAGCAAACCACACTGATCACCGCTTTACCATTCATATAGATATATATATTTATATAAAATACAACGGACCAGAGCTTTTCTACCCTGTGGCGTATTATCGCCCTCCGGGAATGTAAAATTTTTTTAATTAGAGTTAATTCCAATGTTTACGATGTCGGCAACCCTCGGCGAGAGAAAGGAGAGAAATGGTGGGACACGCGGAGAGAATGGAGGATAGCTACGCTTACAAAATCCTCCCGAACATTAATGCAAAACTTTTGCAATGTGTTTAAAGCTCTACGAGAATGAGCATTATTTAAGCTCGCATGGTTATTCACGCCCCATAGTACAACTTGCCACATTCACTATGTAAACTAATAGACCACACCATAAACCTACCCTTTTTCACTCTTATTCTATAATAAAGTACACTACGTACGTAAAAATGAAAAAAATAATGATAAAGGCTGATTAAAACGAAAAAAAAGCTTGAAAAATGAAAAATATTTAATCATCGAGTCTCCGGCTGAATTGTAACAATTTTATTGTTTAAGATAATAAAAAAATTCTGTCGTAAAGAATGTGACATTTTGTGTCGCGAAATTTTCATTGGAACGTCAAAATTTTGAAGAATAGAGATGAAATAAAAACTTGTTTCAATTTGGTACGAAAGAATTTGTAACGTTCAATAAAAAGACGAAACATGAGATTATTAAAAAGAAATATGCCGGGTCGAAAGAGCAGTAATACTGTGAGGGAAAAAGTTTCGAGTGTTTCTATTGACTTTTTTGTTCTTCACGAAGTGCAGGCTTTCGTCAATCGCTCAATTGTTTCTAGATAAGGAAGAAAATCCGGGGGCAATATACGCATAATGAAATGGGGAAAAGTGGAGGGATGCAAAGAAAAGTGGAAGAAAAAAGTGGAAAATGGCGAAAGAATGAGAAAGAGAGAAACTAAGGGATGAGGAAAAAAGAGACTCAATATGGTGAAGGTATGGCAACCGCACGAGACGCTGCCCACATTTACGGAGAGGGTGGAAGTTATAAAAACTCACTAATACTTTGCACCCCGCGTGAGACAAGAAGAAATTCAGAATGAACAAGAGAGAGAGAGAGAGAGAGAGAGAGAGAGAGAGAGAGAGAGAGAGA